>VZRH01006192.1:680818-794916 GCA_013397555.1 Urocynchramus pylzowi
TTGGTGGTTTTTTTTTTGTGGGTTTTTTTTTTTTTTGTTGTTGTTTTTTTTTTTGGTTGGTCGATTTTTTTCCTCTGGTTTTTAGCTCAAACTTGTGAATTATTCCCTACCAGACTTCAGCCAAGTGAACTTAAGTCCTGTAGCTGGACTGCTGTATCATTGGATAACCAAAAGCCTGCTTCAGGCAAGTCATAAAAAGATGTTAGCTAGGACCTGTGATTTTGGACAGGAAAAGCTGCAAGAGATCTGTTCTGTCCCCCCAGTTTGTCTAGGAGGCAAAGAGGAACACGACCAGTAAAGCTTTGCAGCAAGACTCTTCTCTCTCTATCAATCATCAGCACTCCCTGTTCATGTGAGGAAGCAGGAATGTTACATCCTCATTGCATTGAAAAGGGAACCAGAAAAACAAAGTGTGTGAGTGAGATTAGAAAGTGTTTGGGTGTGTGCTGCAGGTGCTGAGCTCTGTGCTTGGCTGCCCTGCTCCAGGCAGCTGTTTTGCCTTTTCCTTGGGATGTTCCAGAGTTTGTCCTTGGCCGCTGCACCTTAATGCTGGGAGCCCCCCTTGTGGTTCATTCTGGGTGTGTTTTTACTCTTGCAAATTATTCTTCTTAAATGAAGACAACAAATACATTCCTGTAGTCTAACCAGAACTTGTAATTAACACCATAACTCATAAAGACAATGACAAAAATATTTACAGTTCAGTGAAAAGCACAGCAGTTACATGCAAAAGTCACTACACTCGACTAACAAAAATCCTAATTAAAAAAAAGGCATTTAAATATATGCTAGCATAGGAAATGCATTATTAGGGTAAAGATTTATGTTTTCATTTTGGAAAAACAGTAAAAGGCAAGCTCTTTCTCTTTTCTGTAAACTGAAGGATTAAAAGGAGTTCTAGTGTCTTCAGAAACTGCTGGCCTGCATTTTATTTCTCCTTAATTCTTAGCTACAATTGGCTAGAATTACCAGTGGGAGAAATAGCTGGAATAGCTTTCAGGTTTGGAAATCTAAATATTCAAGGATCTGTTTTACTGGTGGATTTTACAGGCTTAAAAAGTCAGGAGGAGGAGCGGTGTCAGTAGGAGCGAGGTTGGATAATCTTCTGTGTTATGGACAGTATCCCTTGCTGCCCAAGGGATTGGAGTGAAGTTAGGTCTTGGGAGTGGGAAGTCTTTGAGAACTCCACTCACTTCTGCAGATCCTACAGATGGAGAAAAGGGCTGATGATAGTGGAGTGTCTGATACGACCTTGTGATGCCCTGGGTTGAACTGGGGTTCCTTAGAGGGTTGTGGTGAGGAGTAAGATTTGGAGATGTTAATTTTCTGGTGGATTCTGCCTGCTGGCAGAGTTGGGAAGCAGATTGGTGTTGACTTGGCTGGATGGCATTTTCTCTCTTAGCATGTGCAGAGGGTTTCTGGAAGTCCTTTAGCTAGAGTTCCATACTTCTAGTGCCTGGAACTCTATAGCTTCTCTAGTTTGGCTTGTCTCCCAACTCCTTCAGCACTTTCAAATGGGGGTGGGGTGTTGGTAGAGGTGAATCCTTTGTGTCCCTTTTGCTACACAGGACAGCCTAGGTGAGGTTTGGGAATGGGAGTTCCAAGCTGCTGTAGACTGAGATATGAGCGGGTTATTCAGGCCCTAGAGGTTTAGAAAAGCCAGCTGCTGGTGGGGACAAGCACTGCATGTGCTCTGTGCCATTTGTATCTGGTTTAGCACAACCAGTTCCTGCAACAGCAGAGCAGTAGCCCAGTACTGTGCTCATTTTTCCCAGTCTGACTCCCTCAGCATTACTTGACTCACTCCCATGAATCAGTCTCTGGATGCTGCTGGTGTTTGGTTCAGATGATATGTGTTCCTTCAATATGAAGCTCTGGATGGAGTTTCCATTTATTTGTCTCTGAGATGGGCTCCATGGTTTTGGAGGAGCCTACCCAGACTCTTCTAAATTGGTTGGTAGAGAATCATAATTGCTTTTGGGTCTTTTGCCTCCTCAAATATTTTCTTCCTCCGGCTCTGGCTGTCAGAGACTATGGTTGCACTCATTTTTCAAAACACCAGTCTGAAATAAGTTCAGTGTGTGTGACTGGAATATGAAAATGTCACTGGTGCTAAATACTGTCTCCTAATTTATGATTCCTTTTAAATTCAATTTTTTTACTTGAAGCAGGATTTAAATGGAAATTATAATATATAATTTTAAATGGAAATTAAGTTACTGAGTGGGTTTGTGGTTCATGTTTTATCACTCCTAACATATACTTGCTCCCCCTTCTCCCTTTATTTCTCACACAAACAAGTTATTGCTTCCACAAAAACTCTTGTCAATGAGATGTTTTTTCAGACCAGTGAGCTCATGGCTGTCTGCTGGCAGAACTCTTCTCTGACTTAATACAAACGAAGGCTGCTGCCAGGATTTTTTGGCTAATACCTGAGCCTTGAAGGAAGCTCTATTTCACAGAGCAAGAATTGAGCTGCTTCCAGCCTACAAACTTCCCATCTGGATTTTTGGATGAGCCCATCTTTGTCTATGTGGTGCAGATTTAAGGGGGGAGGAATATGTGTGCAGGGCTAGGCTGGGCCTAAGCAGGAGTTTCTTTTCTACACTCACCAATTCATTGTGCAGTGATGTTGGTTGATTCTAACTGTGGAGAGCTTCAGTCACCTCCAGGTTTGCTCTGTTGTGCTACTGCAAAGTGCAGAACTTGCTATTGCTTGTGGAGCATGTGGATCAGAATGACAGGCGACAGCCAGAATAAAGTCAGTGTCCCCCAGACATCTGCTGAAGAGAAATGTGCTTCAGGTCCTTTACCTCGCCAGTAGAGTGAGATCTCCAAGGAGAGATGATGGTGTGTTACATCTCCCAGCAGGAATTGCCCACCTGGTAAAGCTGACCAGGCTTCTGTAGCTCCTGCAGATGTGTGGCTTGTTGGGTACTACAAGGAGACCTTTGGAATAACCAAAGAGATTAAGGAAAACACCTGGTTCTAATAGTTTGGACACACAACTGGACCAAACCTCCAGCCTTTCCTCAGGAGAATGTATTTATTCCAGGTCTGCTGACCCAACAAAGGTATATTTCTTCCAGTTCTGTGCTGGCATAAAAGTTAAGAATATACTTGGAAGAAACTGAAATAAAGAGTCACAACCCCTAGATTTCAGCTCATTAGATCTTGTGTTGAGTTACATGATCTGAAGAGGTTAATGAAACTCTTTAAAACAAGAGTTCTACCCAACTGCAGCCACTGATAAACTGGCAGAAGTTTAAGAGCAGAATGATTTCTCAAAGGAGACAGAACCAGCCTCTCAGTTTTTCCATGAACTATCTTTATTTCATGTATTTAAGAAATCCCTCTAATGGCCTGGTACTTCTATGGTATAGCAGCTGTTCCCTTGCAAGCTGAGGTTGCACATCAGTTGCTGCTGTTGTATGGATTTGAGATGGAGCTATTGAGGGATTATTTAAAAGGCTTTAGAAGAAGGATCTGAGATGGTTTCAGATGAAAATAATTTTTTTTTAAAGTGCTGAGGTTTTGGTATTTTTGGGGGATTTTTTGGGGTTTTTTTTGTATGTTTGGGTTGCGGTTTGGTGGGTTTTTTCAGTGGGTTTTTGTTTTGGGTTGTGTTTTGGTGGGTTTTTTGGTGAGTTTTTTTGTTTTGTTGGGGCTTTTTGAGTCAAGCAGGTGATGCTAAATCTTTGAATTCCATATGGGGCCATTAGCTGATGCTTTGCCTGCACTGTGCAGTAGATCATATTAAATGATCTTTTGAACACCTTTGAACATAACTCCCAAGAAACTTAATAGCTTCAGCAGGTAAAGCAAGCCATTAGGTTTCAGTTTATCTGCTGATACATTACATCTCTCTGTAAACCCCTAAGTTTTCAAAGATAGTCATGTTATTTTGCATGTGGGTGCATATTTTGTAGTATTTAAGAAGTTGTGGCATATTATCTGTTATTCCCTGTGAAGTGCTGGGATTGGGGTTAGGATGGTGTTTACCCCTGGCAAAGGGAGAGCCTGGGACTGGGCTCCTGCCTGCTCAGCAGAGGGACTGTGGGTTCCTTGAAGCTGGACATTCTCTGCTCTTTCATTCCTATCACAGCAATGCCTTGTGCTGAGGTATTGCAAAAATTCAGTTTTCCAGCCTTTGCAATTGCCTCAGAGCCCCAGGGAGCTGAAATGTCCAGGCCTGGGAATGCTGCTGGACAAGTGCTGTGATGCGTGCGAGGGCTTCGGTCCCTGACATGTCCCTGTCCCCTGAGGGAACAGGCAAGTCCAACACCTGCAAGTGTGCTGGGGTTGGAACGCACTTTGTCTCATGCACTTCATCCCCTGGAATGGAGCTAGCTAAGGTGGGAATCTTTAGCTAGGTTTAGGAACCATGCTCTGCAGAATAAAGGCACATGTGCATTTTTCAGGGCTTCCAGTTACCCAATTTCCTAGGAACTAGCTATTTAGGCTAAAGACCTAAGTGTCCATTTCCTCTCTTTATTTACATCCAGGCAGTGATGGGGGAAAAGAGTACCTATCCTCAAACTGTATATTTGTGGTCAGGATTAAACCTTAAAGAGATAAATTGTGCATTTGCATTCTTCTCCACACCACACTTGCTGATGCAGCCTTCAGTGCTTGGCTCTCCCAGAGATTTGCCTGTCTTCAGTGGGTGCTCCTTGGGATTTGTCCCTCTCCAGTGATTGCTCCCTGAAATCCACAAAGAGAACAGACCAGCAGGAGGGAGAATTGTGATGTTGTGTCATGCAGAAGAAGCAGTCCCATCCACCAAGTGTCCCTCTCTTTTCAGGATCCAGTTTCCTTAGCTTACAGAGGGCTGCAGAGCCTTTAGCTTACAAGATTAGAGTTAAGACCTCACTGTTTTTCTTTGTCTTCTCTTTAGCATTAAGTCAGCCATCAGCACAGCACCAGTTTTCCATCACTTTGAGTCCAGTCAGGATTTTCCAAGAGAGAATGTGTTCTGACCCTGGCATCTGCAGTATGTCCCGTGTGCTGACCCCGCAGCAGCCATGTGTGCAGCACATGTGTGTCCATGGGAGAAGCCCTGTGGATTTCTGCATCCCTGAGTGAAACGTGAGATCACAAATTGAAGCGATTCAAATCCAGAAATTTTAGCTAGCCCAAAGTATTTGGAATTTAAAGTAGAAATACTTTGCTCTAAATTTTTTTTTTCTTCTCTCCAGTACTAGTACTTCACTGCTTTAAAACTCTAAACCCTAAAAATCTGGGACCCCATATCAAAAAACCCAGAGTGGCTTTTTTTTCAGTGCTGGAGGCAAAATACTTGGATAGTAAGAGAGATTTTGTCTGTGAGTTTGTGAGAGTTTCTTAAAAGCAACACAGAGGAAAAGTTGTTCTTGATATTGGCCACAAATTTATCACTAGTTTGACAGGTACTCTGTGAATGCACTAAGTAAACTGCTCTACAAAAGCTGAATATCTGTAGTTTATTTCAGTGTCTATTTTGGCAGGAGTGTTAGCTTATTTTATCATTCCCAGCCCTGACACCCACTCCTTTTTTTGTGACTTGTGCAAATCCATTAATCTTTTTTGTTTTGTTTCTCTCTCTGTAAAATGAAGCTATAGTGCTGCCTCAGTGCAAGGTTGAGACCCTTGCTGTGGGTTTTGGGGGCCACTGGGCATGGCTCTGACCTCTGGGATTCCCATCACCTCGTTCCCAGGGGCACATTGCAGATGAGCACACTTAGCCATTCAAAGCAAGAACACTGTAAAATCTATCGGGAAAAGCTTTAGGAGATTTTAATTGATAAATTCATTATTTCATCCTAGCAGAGTGGTGTTTGTTGTGTTTTCCCTCTCCCCTTATTCGGAATCCTGTCAGCATATGAGGTTGTCACCTTTTCAGCTGTTTCTTCATTGGAAATGGAATGGACAAAATTACATCCAGGAAAACTCTCTACTTCATCTGTAAAGGTTGAATATATTTTTCCCTGCTTGGCTGCAGTAGTTGTTTTTCTATTCTTTTAATTGTGTATAAAACATTTTTAGCCATTTGCCAGCAAATATGATGTAATCCATTTACTTTCAAGCCGTGTACCATACCATGCAATTCAGAGAACCTCTGTTTTCCAGGGTAACTGGCTACTTGAGGAAAATTAGGCCAAAATTATGAAGTCTCAAGTTCCATGCTGGCTTCAGCAAAGTCTAACTCTAAAATAACTCACTGATGACTGTAAGTGTTAGTTTAGTGTTGGTGAAAGCAAAGTTTGGCATAAATTCCTTTATGCCAAGGGAAGCCTGTGCCAGGGAGAGAGTGATGAAACCTGCTGTGTTTGTGTGCTGTGAATTTGCAGTGGAGCGGGGGAAATGTCTGGTCTGATGTTGTTAAATATTTTGTTTTGTAGGTGTGTCTTGTAGGTTCACAGGATTGATGCTTTGGTCAGGATATTTAGCTGCTGATTCTGAGAGGGAAGAGCTGGTCAGATCTCAAGTGCTGACACTTCACTGCTTTTTTTGTTGCTGATTCCTTGATCCCAGGATATGGGAGGGTAAATGAGTTTGTCTGGGTTTTCATGGATCTTCTCTGAAGCTCTGGTGATCCTTGAAAAGGCAAAAATCTGATATTCCTGGGTTTGTGACTAACTCAGATTCTTTATCCTCTGGCTGTGCCACTTTGTGGAGTATGAGTGGAACAAACTGCACCCTGGGCATCACCCTGGGCATCACCCTGGGCATCACCCTGGCTGATGTCTCACACAACCTCTGTGTGCTTGGGTGGTGGGGGGGACCATGCTTTGTGTAGGTGGTGAAGAGGAGGGTCTGCAAGTTGCTTGGAAGATGGACACAGAGGGAAGGTCAGGCCCCAAATGTCAAACTCAGTTTAACACTGCAGTGAAGATGAAGAGCCTGAGGTTCCTGGAGGCATTAAAGTGCTTGGAAACAGGGTCTGAATTAATTAAGTCCACAAAGGGGGCATGAGTAAATCCCCAAAGCCTGGATGGTGAGGGCAATATTTTGTAAGGTCTCAGAAAGTGACCGTAAAGCCCATCCAGTCCCACCCTCTGCCACAGACAGGGACACCTTCCACTATCCCAGGTTTCTCCAAGGCCTCTCCATCCTGGCTTTGGACACTTCCAGGGATGGGGCAGCCACAGCTTCTCTGGGCACCCTGTGCCAGGGCCTGCCCACCCTCACAGGGAACAATTCCTTCCCAATATCCCATCTAACCCTGCCCTCTGGCCGTGGAAAGCCATTCCCTGTGTCCTGTTGCTCCAGGCCCTTGTCCAGAGTCATTTTCCAGCTTTTTTGAAGGTGTCCTCCACTAGAATGACAGCCTAAGTGTCTCCTCCTGTGAATTGGCAAAGCCTCTTCACTGCTGTAGAGGTGAAAGCTCTGCAGCCATTTGCCATTTTATCATTCAGAGACAGTGACAAACCAGCTTGAACCATGCTGAGCATTTTTTTGTTGTTGTTGTAGTTTTCTTGCATTACCTTTTCTGTATGGTTCTTTTTAATGTTAATGCAAACTGCAAAGCTGGTGCGTGTGCCTTGACTTAAAGACAGATTCTCCTGACCTGCACTCATCATCTCCTTTCATTTCCTGACCATGTGGCAGGCAGCAACATCCTGGGATACGTGTTTTGTGGACAATATTAGCTTCCTTCAGGTGGCTTCCACCAGCTGCAGCACCTTGGATGTCTTTGGATGAACTTGGAGAGAGTGTGGGTGGAGTTGATACCTCTATTTCCAGGAGCACCTGCTATATGGCTAACTTTTGCTACTGTGTTTTGAAGTTTCTTTACCTGTTTTGGATACTGTGGGCCAGATTGAAAAGTGTTTTTAAAGCAGAAATTCTTCTCCTTTGCTGGATAGAGGTGTTAGCCCTAGAGGTGTTAGTGAATTAGTTAGTTAGAGGTGTTAGTGAATTCTTGAAAGGCCAGGTTGGACAGGGCTTGGAGCAAGCTGGGCTAGTGGAAGGTGTCCCTGCCCATGGCAGGGGGTGGGACTGGATGGGCTTTAAGACCCCTTCCAACCCAAGCCATTTAGGATTCTCTGGCTTCCCATCAGCCACACACCTGAGTGGCTTAAGAACGAGCCTCAACAGGTGGCAATGTTCAGTGGGGTCAATAATGCAAATCTCTTACTGGCTGTGATGTGACTTGCCTGTGAGATGGCACCTGGAGCCCATGTTGGAAGTTAGGATCCATGTCTGAGCTGTGGAGCTGTGCTCTCCCCAGCATTCACCTGGAGCTCTTGGACCAGGATTTCTTCTGGTTTCTACCAGCATGTTCCTGTGTCTTTGCTCTTGGCCCAGAGACTGGGCTGTGTGGTGAGGGGGAAGGCTGGCTGTGGACAGATCAGTCCCACTCCTTGCCTCACCTCATGCTGTGCTCTAGGCAAAGCCTTGAATCATAGAATCTTTAAGATTGGAAAAGACTTAATGGTCACAGTGGTCTGGCTCTAAAAGTGAGGATAACCTTTCCCTTGCCTGCAGAAACTTGACTGATCCCTGCAGAAACACAATTACTGAATGGAATTACAGAATGCCTTGAGCTGGAAGAGGCCCATGAGGGTCATGGAATCCCACTCCTTGCTCCTCACAGTGTTACCTAAACTAAACTGTGTGAGAAAGACCTTCACTGAGAGCCTCCTTGAACTCAGACAGGGTTGGTGACATGACTTCCCTGGGGAGCCTGTTCCAGTGACCCCCCTCTCAGTGAACTTTTTTCTAATAGTCCAACCTGACCTTCCCCTGGTGCAGCTTCACTCTATTTTTTCATGTCCTATCAGTGGTCACTAGAGAAAGGAGTCTCCATCCTTGGAAACATTCAGAAACCATCCAGACATGATTCTGGGCAGCCTGGTCTTGGTGGCCCTGCTAGCAGAAGAGGGGCACGATGACCTCCAGAGGTTCTTTTGGTGATTCTTGTCTTGTGGTGCTGAATTACCAATCCAGAAGGTCATGTTAGAAAGCCCCTGTGCAGAAGTGGGGTTGGCTGCCCCTTGGGACAGCCCTGGGGCTTGGAAGAGGAGGTGCTCCAGCAGCAGGAGGAAGGCCAGCCTGCCTGCAGGCTTGCTGTGATCTAGGGCAATGCCTGGGTTCCTTTGTGAGATACAAGATGTAAAACATGGCAGCTCTTCTACTCATGAAGAATTTGTTACAGATCCATGGTTGACTTTTCTTGCTGTACCTCCTGACTGTATTTTGAAAGCAGATTCTGTGCTAACATTTTTCATCCCAAAGGTAAATGTCTTGCTTGTACAGAAGCTGTAGAAGAAGCAGTCAAAAAATTTACTTCTGTTTCTATTCCTCTGTGTCTGTACTACATGTTATAAACACCTGGGGTTTTATCATCCTTATGTTGCCCAGTTTTCCTGCAAGCAGCCAGTAATTCACAGCCGGCTGAGGAGAGCGGAGTGTTTATGATGTGCCTGTGCCAGCCTTGGCCCTGTTATCTTGCTCTGTAAGAATAAACTGAAGTTATTCTTAGTGTCTAAAGCTCCACGAGTTTCTGGGTGCACAGACAGCTCATTGTGCTGCCTGCTGAGACAGTGCTGGGGATCACACAGTGAGGTTTCAGGGGGTGGTCTTGGTCCTGGGGAGGATTTTGGCTCTGACCCTTCCAGCAGCACTGAAAGGGGAATGGTGTTCCGTCGGCTGAGCGTAAACCAACATGTTTTTCCTGTGCAGCATAGCAAACTTTGACTGGGGTATGATAGATTTTTTTATTACCTTTCACAAGCAAACTAGAAATAGTACACAGACATCTGCTGATCACAGTTTGAAAACTACTGTTCTCAAGCTATCCTGAGGTTGAATTCCTTTGGAAGAAGTCTCACTGACTTTGTCTGCTTCTGTAATCACAGAATCAGAGAAGGGTTTGTGTTGACCTCTAAGCCCATCCAGTCCCAACCCCTGCCATGGGCAAGGACACATTCCACTAGACCAGGTTGCTCCAAGCCCCATCCAGCCTGGCCTTGGACACTTTCAGGAATGAGGCAGCCACAACTCTGGGCAACATTGGTAAGTAAGATAGCTGGTACAACACACCCTGAGGGTAATCAGTTCTAGGGGCAGGGATGGAATAACCCTCCCTTACTGGGCTTGGGTTGATCTGTGTTCTGTATTATCCTTTCCTGGTGGAAGCATTGCAGATCCTTGGGGTGGAAAGTTTCCCTGAAAAGCAGTGAAAAAAACCTTAAATTGTTGTAAATGCTTTTGCCTGTGCAGCACAAGTCTGGAGCTCTCTCTCTCTTGGGGTCCAAACCTTTAAACTTGGCATGGCTCCCTGTGTGAGAGCACGGCAGAAAGAGCTGTTGCATTGACAACAACCGTGTGCGTGTTGGCGGCAGCGCTGGGATTTCTCCGTGTGTCTGTAACAATCCCTTCATCTGGCACATGCTCCTGCTGCAGCCCTCTCCATGCCCAGACAGTGAGCCCTTTCATGGAGAAATGCAGAGTCATATTTCTGAGTGCAAATTAGCCAGGGGATTGTTGTTAGTGTGGGCTTGGCCAGGCTCATTTCTGTGAGCAGCTCTGGCGCTGGAGCAGGGGAGGTGTGGGCAGACACCCTGTGTGTGCACTGCCAGCAGACAGGGGAGCCCAGGGCTGGCACCCCCATTCTCTTGGGGCAGCTTACACACAGGGCCAACAGCCCTTCAGCCAAATGTCCTCCAATTTGACTTGCTGTCTTTCGCAACTGGACTTTTCCATAGGGTGGTGCATCAGGAATATGATGCTTCTCACTGGGCTCATTGTCCTGTGTGCCCCAGGAGTGCTCAGGAACTGTCCCAGCCTGCTGGGAGTTGCTGGGGTGCTCCTGGGATGCATTGCTGGTATTGCACTGGGTGACTCAGTGGTGGGGCTGCTGCATTAGAGCAGTCCTGAGCATGGGACCCTGTCTGAGTCCAGATTTTCTTCCTGTCTCTAACTCCCCTTTTCCAGGCCTTTGTGAGGAAGGGCAGATGGTTATTCTGGTGGAATGGACAAGTACCGGTGTGGCACAAGTGAGCCTCAGCTTTCTCTGACTGTACAGCTCACAAGGGACAGGGAAGGAGCAAGTACTGATCTCTTCACTCTGTGCCCAGTGACAGGAGTTGAGAAAATGGCTGAGCTGGGCCAGGGTAGGGTCAGGCTGGAGATCAGGGAAAGGCTCTTTCCCAGAAGGTGATGAGCCCAGGCTCCCCAGGGAATGGTCACAGCCCCAAGGCTGCAGAGCTCCAGGAGCATTTGGGCAACGCTCCCAGGGATGCACAGGGTGGGATTGTTGGGGTGTCTGTGCAGGGGCAGGGTTGGACTGGATGATCCTGAGAGTCCCTTCAAACTCAGCATATTCTGTGTTGATCAAAGGAGCCTTCTCAGAGGTGGGCACAGAAAAGCACGAGGTGCCACCGTCAGCTCTGCAGGTCTGGTGTGGACTCCTGCAGCATGACTGCAAAGCCTGCAAAGGTGGCATTTTTCAAGTTGCCATTTAGTGAGTGTATCCCTGGATGGACACATCCAGCCCTGCTGAGCTGGAAGGTGTCTTCCAGCATTTGTGCCAGATTTTTTTCAGGAATCATCATGCATACACTGAATGCTCTACTGTCGAGGTTTTCTTCAGGATGTCTCTGTGCACCTGAGTATGCAGGCAGGTAGCAGCCTGCTGGAGACAGCTCTGGAGGGCTGGCTGCTCTTGTCCTGTTGACAGTCCTCTTCAGCCTGCAGCAACAGCAAAGGAATTCTTGGTCCACTGGAGAGGCACAGAGCTGACCTCAAACAGACCTGTTGGGGTGGCAGCCCTGTTGCAGGGTCTGCACAGGGGGGTTGTTGAAAGCCTTCTAAAAAAATTACTGAGTGAAGGCTCCCCTCAGCCCTTCTGGTGAGCTGGGGGATGGTGAGCTGTGTTTGCAAGAGTGCTGCAGGGAAAAAAAAAAAATCAGTGTTTCAGTGACCTTTGCATCAAGCTGTAGGTAAAGTTAGAAAGTTCCAGAGAGTCTGATGTGAAAATATGGAGTAGTGTTTGTCTTCATTAACTGTTTAACTTTGAGCATCTCCTGCCCTTCTAAACATAGCCGTTTCTCTGTCCCCAGAGGCAAAAAAATCCCTTTGAGTAGCCAAGCATCCTTTGCCACTTTGTTTGTAGGATGAGCAGTTTATGGCCTATTCTTACATTTCTCTACTCCAAATGCTTTTGGACCTCTTCTCCAAATGCTAAATTTGGGGTTCATCTCAGAGAACACTGGAGCTGGCACTCATTGAGCTCTTCTTCTTGTTCTCTTATTCTGTTATTTTAGGTTTGTGATGGCCTCAAAGAAAAGCTGTCTGACAACTTTTGTGAAGAATGGCTTTATTGTTGCCTATCAGCAAAATTTTCACATGAAAGGGTTAGTTACTGTATAAAGCTCTCCAGTGTCACACAAAACATCCTGCCAGTTTCCACATCACAGAGCAGATTCTCAGTTGGTAAAAGAAGTTGCCCTTTGCTCCAGAATTAGCTTAGTGTGTTTCTTATTGCTGCTTGGACTCCTAATTAATGATGTGAATGAAAATATTCCATTTTTGTCCTGAATTTCTTGTATTGTTTCTTTCAGCCAGAACTGGACAAAAGATGAAAAATCACTTGTTTGTAGTCATTTAATTACACAGTATTCCAGCAAGAGTGTGTTTCTGTGTGTTGAAATTACTGTTAGTCTTGTAGGATGTTTAGAATGAAAACTGATTTGTAATGAAGGCGTATTTCATACTTTAGGTCAAGAGTTCTTAAAAATGTCTTGCCTGGAAGGGTACATCCTTATAGAGTTGGGAAGAATGGAACATACCAGCCTCACCCATAGAACTTGGTTATGTTCAGCCAATCCTGTTTGTCTCTGGATGGGGCTTGGAGCAAGCTGGACTAGTGGAAGGTGTCCCTGCCCATGGCATGGGATGAGTTCAAGGTCCCTTCCAGCCCAAACAGTTCAGTGGAATTGTGATTCTGTAGTTCTTTGTAGAACTGGTGACAGCTCTTGGGTGGTGTGGGACAGGGAGGCTAGCACTGGGTGCTTACTGGTACTTGTAGGGCAAGCTTCTGACTTTTTCGGGGGGGGGAAAAATGTCCATAAATTTAAAAAGTAAGCCACAAAAAGATTTGCGTCTGTGTTTCCCTCCCTGCTGGGTGTCTGGTGGTCCATGGTGTGAGTGTTCTCACCAGGGGTGAGGCAGGCTCTGGGACCTTGGCACTGCTCTATCTGCAGCCTTGGTGCAGAAACCAGAGCTTTTCAAGTGTTTCTGTTTTGGGGGACCCTTGGCAGTGTGTTACAGGCCCATATTCAATGAGACCATGGAAAAATCAGTGGTGCTGAGAGCATCTGAATATGAAACCCATCCATTTTTTTGTTAGCAGAGACAAGAATATTTCTAAATCCCATTGTTCCTTCCCAGTGGCTTACACACTTGCATTAATATCAAACAGCTGCATCAGCTGGTGTCTGAGTTAGTTGCTGGGATTAAGCTATCCTTTCAGAAATTACACAACTGTTGCAATTAGTTCCTCCTTTGAACAATTGATTTCAGAGGTCAGTCACCACCCTGATCCTGCATGTATGGGATTTCCTGGGCTTCCCTTAGGGGCCTTGTTGCTTGAAGCCAAGTCTGCTTGGAAATACTCACAAGATGCAGCTGGTTTTTTGTTTCTTTAAAGCTTAGAATCAGGGTGAGTATGGGAAGAACTAAAGACAGAGAGAGGACTTGGGATTGAAGCAGCATGAACCTCCTCTGCATTGCAAGAGAATTCCCATTGCATGGATGCCAGGGAAGCTGTTGACTTCTGGCATGAGGGAGCCCGAGGGTTGATTTAGATTAGACATCAGGAAGAAGTTTTTTACAATGAGGGTGGTAAGGCCTTGGCACAGGGTCCCCAGAAAAGCTGTGGCTGCCCCATCCCTGGCAGTGTCCAAAGCCAGTCTGGACAGGGCTTTGAGCAACTTGGGGATCATGGAAGGTGCCCATGGCAGGAGGTGAGATGGGATGGGCTTTAAGGTCCCTTCCAACCCAAATCACTTTGGGATTCCATGATTCTAACATGGGGAGTGAGGGACAAGAAAATGAGTGATTTCTTGAGGTAGCATGGAAAGAGCACAGATCCTGGTGTGTACAGAAGTATGTACACACATACATCTGTGAGTCATTCACTTGGACTTGGAAGACCACTGAAGGTTTTAAAATCAGGGCTGCTGCCAGCAAAATCCATTATCCACAGCTGCTGAAGGGCACGGGGAAAGAGTTAGAGGGGAGCCCTGTGTGCTGCATTCCTGTGCTGTGAGGTCCTGTTCTTGTGCAGCTGCCCAGCCTGGGGAGCAGCCCTGCTCCTGTTGCTGGTTCCACACTCCCACGCAGCTCCCTGCCACCCATCTGGGCCCAGGTGGCTTGGGGACCAAGTTAAAATAAAAAACAAAACAAGGTGCTTCCAAAAGTCTGTCCTTAATTAAGAAAACTCTAGAACAATTGCCAAGTCCCTACGAAGCCAAAATTCTTATATATACGTTAGAATTTTGGCAACTTATTTAAATGCTTAAGCAGTTCTTTGAACTTGGGTTGAATGTTCAGGCTCTGTTAATGAAGTGTGTGAGCATAATTGTGCTAAAATAAGTGATTTAGATGGTTTGGATCTATCCAGAGTCTCTGGACTACATTGTTGGTGTGTTATCCCGGATCCCATGGGTGCCTGGGAGATCTGAGATACCAAGTTTCAAATTCACAGATGTGAGGTAGGGCTGGCAGACCTGAAAATCATCTATTACCTGAATCTCATCTCTGCTGGATAAGCAGGAGCCATATTTGCCTCTCGGTGGGGGAGTGTTTGGAAGGATACAGGGAGCCCTGCTTGGTTTGTTGCTTTTTTGAGATGGTCCTGGGCAGGAGAACACAGAATAGTTGACAGGAACTCCATTTAAAATCATACAATAGACTAATCAAATGTTTTGGGTTGGAAGAGACCTTAAAGATCATCTTGTCCCAGCCCCTGCCATGGGGAGGGACACCTTCCACTTGACCAGACTGCTCCAAGCCCCTTGGATACTTCCAGGGACTTAATCTGTGGTAAAAACAGACATTTTCACAGCTGAAATGAAATCCCTCTTACTGTGCTTCAGAAGTGTTTTGCTTCTGTCTTGTTTTGAATTTTTTTCCTTCCTCTTTAGGATCCATCCCTTCTCTTCCAGTCTCTTCTAGCTGCAGTTTCCTAGTCAAGGTAATTCTTCCCTGGCTCACAGTGGAAACTGCCACTTCAGGGGGGAGTTATATTCTGACTTGGTTTTCTAAGCCTGGCAGCTTTCAGACAAAAAGAGCAGGGAGAAATGACTCGTCTGTTACTTTATTTACCACTTGTTTTGGGAAAACTAAATCCAAATTTATGTTTGACTCATATTAGGGCTCTGTGGCTGGACTCTGCTTTTTCAGTTATTCTTGGCCGGGCTGATCTCACACCCAGCATGAGCAGGGCAGCCTGGGTGACAGGAGCTCAGTTCCACTCAGGAGCTCTTGGGGCAGCCTCAAGGGACTGAAAGCCAAAGGCTTTTATGCAGGAACTAAACAATTCAGAAGTTAAAACTCCCATCTTGTGCTCTGTTCATTGTGTGTCATTAGTGTTGTGGTAAAAAACATGGGGCTGCTGGAGTAAATTATTAATAGTGGCTGGGGCTGGATGAAGTGGTGTGGATTTTTCCAGTGCTCTGGGGTCTGAAATCCCTGGAGTCTCCCCAGAACACTGGGGGAACCCCCTATGCAGTGCCTGTTGCTGCTGGCTGGGCTCAGAAGGTGCTCAGGAAGATGCTGAGTCCTGCTCTGAGGGCTGAGCTTCGTCCTAGAGTATTTGAGCACCTCTGTTAGCACAAGTTCTGGAACAGAGCACACAGAAATGTGCTTCCTCCATCACTTTGGTGTGAGTTGTAACCTCTCTCTGAATGTTTTATTGCTGCTCAGCTCTCAGGAAAAGGGCCAAGGGGAGGTACTGGTACTTTTGTCCCCAGTTTCTGTGTTACAGTTGATAGGAATGATCTACTAACAGGCTTTCCATTGGCTTTGGGCTTTGCTATGGAGGAGACCCTGTGGGTTTAGGACACATGGTCATCCTATGGCTCTGGCTTCAATGGGACTGGATACTGGACCACATCCCATAGCAGGCCTGGTGGGTGAGTTGAACCCCTGGCTGCAGGCAGAGAGGAACCAAGGGACACAGTTAAAATGGACATCCCTGGGCTTCCTGGAGTTTGGTTGCATTCGCAATTTAGTTCTGCAAGCAGCAGGAGCCCTGGAAAACCAAGTGCATCCTCCTCCTGTGAACCATTTTCAGTGCAACCCCAGCATCAGCAGCCTCCTGACTACTGTCATCCTTTGTGTGTTCTCAGCAGAGTGATGGGAAGGGCCCACTGGAACCTGGGTGTGCAGATTTGGCCCTCACAGCCATGAAGGGTTGAGCAATATCCTCCTCAAGCCCAGCAGTCTTCAAAACACTGACAGAAAGGGAAAGGAAAAAGGAGCAAAAGCTCCTTACAGCTTTTGTTTTTGAAAGCTGGCTGCCTCCAGCCAGTCCTGACTCAGCTCTGAACTGCTTAAAAGTGAAGCACTGACCCCTGTTTGAAGCTGTCCTTCCCACCCTGTTTGCTGAAGGGAGAAGGTGGTAAATGTTGAATTCAGTAGGAAAATTACTGCGGGGCCCTGGCTGTGGAGTTTGCCTCGACTTGTGTCTCAGCATAACCCCATACTCTTGACAAGCCAGCAGCACACAGCATGCATTTTGTCCACTAGTATTTTTCCTATACAGATGGTGAAGGTGAAAATTTTCTCCTCTGACCCAGTGCCTGAGGTAAATGAATTAAATAGCTTGGAAGAACAGGCCAGAGTGTGAGGAAGTGAAAAAGGGGGATTGTTATTTTTAATTCCCGTTTTGTGGAGGAAAAGAGGAGCACAACCATCAAAGCCTAAATTAACTCCCCCTCACAAACATAATTTGTGGAGACATTATCAAGCTAAAAATATGAGTGGTTTGTAAAAGGAGCTGTTTTCTGCATGTGCTGCTACTCACATTACTTAATTAAAACAGGAGGTGCTTAACCTCGTGCTTTGATTTTCCACTGTGCATGATCCATGAGGTTTTTTTGGGAGGGGGTACTTTGCTGAGCATGAACAATGAGGGCTTGTGTCCATGGTACAGCTCCTGGTTAAAGCCAAAGTAAATATTGAAGTGGTTGTAGTTCTGTCGACATAAGCCCCTATATGAACATTCTCACTCAAACTTTTCAAAAATGTAACTTCTGTTTTATGGAAATTGGTTTAAATCTGAGTGGAAAAAGCTGCCATGTTACTGGAATAGAGGTGTCCATCTGGAGGTGTGTTCTGGTCTATTTATTAAACTTTCTTTTCTGAAAAGAGTAGGAGGAATTAGAATTTTTTCCCTCCATTTTTTCCTGGTTGTATTGCACAGGCTTTAGGTTGTAAATCTTGTAGGGGACCTTTTTTCTTTAATTAAATCCTAGATATTTTTAATCAGCTCTTGCAAATGGTGTTGCTGATTCACTCAAACCAGAATTTGAACCTGGTGCCAGCTCAACAATATTGCTGATAGACTCCCACACAGGTAATGGTGCTGTGCTCACCAACTTGCTTTCAGAAAATAGACCCAAAAATCTAGGCACTGCCTTAGTCTGAGGGCCATGAGGACAAGCCATACTCCTGGTGAGCTGAGTGGAGCTGGGTTTCAGTGATCCCCTCTCTTCATCTTGTCAAGTGCAGATCATGGACCAGGAAGAGTAAAACGACTGAGTAGAAACACTTTTCCAGGACAGGCAAGTGGGCAGAGGTGATAGCATCTCTTGTGTGACATGTTCTCACCAGTGAACTGAAGTCTTAGCTGTGTATTTGGCTTCTTGAATTGCTACAGAGTGCTACAGAAGTGTTTATAATGTGGAGTGTCCTGATGTGGCTCTCAGGGTTTGAGGAGCTCTTGCTCCCAGCAAGAAGTCCTGCTCACATTTTAATTAGCTTGTTTTTCTGGAGCAGGGGTTGTCATTTCAAAAAAAAAACAAAACAAAACAAAACAAAAAAACCAGGGAAAAATAAAGTATGTGCCTCTTTTTCCACACAGTGCTATTGCAAACACTAGAGCTGTTATTTTTTTTCTGGGGGGAAAGGTGAACTGGTTCAGATACTACAAAAGGAGTCAGTGCTGATGCTTCTTGATCTTAAATTAATTATTTTGTAACTAATAGTGATAATTGCTTTTGTAATGGCTTGGGTTATTTGGAGTTTGGGGGGGTTGGTTTGGTTTGGATCTTTTTTACTGGGTTTTTTGAGCTCAAAGCTGGAAGAGCAAAGGTTTGCCAAACTGCTAGTCATGGGGTGTGTTTCATCCAGGGTGGAACAGACTTTATTGCCTTTGAGAACTTCTGGGCTTAGAAATGCTGCTGGGTGGATAGTCCTGGAGAGAGCTGTCCCTCCTTTGTGCCAGAGCCTTGGCTGATCTGTGCCTTCAAGAGGTCCACTGGGATGTGGATTTACCTTCTGTGTATCTGTATGACAGCCTGGGCACTAAAGTCATAGAATGATGGAATGGTTTGGGTTGGAAAATGCCATTTTCTTCCAGCAGATTCCTTGTGGGTAGATCTAGAGAGCCCTTCAGCTCCCGTTTGCTCATCTTGCTTCTGGCTGAAGGATGTTGGCTGATGGTGTCATCCAGGGTGAATTTTGTCAAGGGCCTGCTGCCCTACCAGGAGCAGGATGGAGTACTCCAGGTGTGCTGGGAAGAGCATCCTTCATCCCCCTCGTTGTGCTTAGGGAGGCAGAGGTCTTCCTCTAACTCTGCCAGTTGCTGTCATTCAACTTCAGGGTTTCTTCTGCTAGTCAGAGATTTGGGCTTTGTGTACCACATCTGAGCAACTGAGGAAACAGCTTTCCATCATGGTAACCCTTTTCTCTGAGGTTGAATGACTCTACATTTTCATGTTGTCATGGAAATTGGTGTTTCATTTGAGAGCTCTGGGTTTTGGTTGCACAGCCCTGCAAACAGCTCCCCATCTAAAACATTTTGGGCTTGTGTGTGTACAGCATTGAATGGAGAAGGATCTCCAGGCTAAGATGGGAGCAGCCAACATGAAACTGAGATTAGTTTGACATGTATGCAGCTCGAGCTTCCCCTTTCCCTGCCCAGACTGCAGCAAATCACTTGATATGTCCCCAGTGGTACTGTGAGGTTAGAAGGACTGGGATGAGGCTTGCTGAGGGAAAGAGGCACATGGACCTGACTCTGTGAGAGCTGTGTGCTTACTTTAAAGAGTCTCCATGGTCCTTAAGGCTGGTCTGGACCTGGAAAAGAGGTTGTGGTGGGATGAGCTGCAGCCTTCCCCAGGGTGGCCACCATCCTCTTGGCTTCGTTTGTGCGATGCCCAGTTGCATTGTGGCCCCTGTGCCACCTTCCTGGTACCACTGCAGCTCCAGGGATGACCATCAACATGAAGCCATTTCCCCAGGTCTCTGGTATTTTAGGAATTCTGGAGCTGTTTGCTGGCTGTGCAGCTGGAATGTGGGAGGAAAGCAGAGTGAGACCTGTGAAACGCCTTGGTGGCTGTGGGAGCCCAAGGAAATGTGTGAAAATGGGCTCCAGGAGATGAGCTTCATCCAGAAAACACATGGAGCAAGCTGGACGTACACCAAGGCAGCACTGAGACTTGTCTTGTCAAGTTCAAACATCATTGCAGACTAGATCTACAGTGCAGCATGAACCAGGGTCTTGGACTAAAGCAAACCCTGAAGCCATGACTAAGCCCAGCCTTGCTCTGTCACAGGAGGGCAGTTGATGATACAGGAACCAGCCTCTAACACTTGCTGAACTTTCACTATTTATTGTTTCAGCAGACATGAATAAATATTTAACAAATAAGCCTCCTGGCCTTAAGTGATTGTGGTGTTCTGACTATAAATAAACTGAAAGTCAAGTTCTCGATTCTTTTTTACTTTAAAGCAGGCTAGACCCCATGGGAATGGTATGTTCCTGTTGCACAAACTGATAAGGGTTCATGTCCTGGTTTTCTTCTGTAGGGTCATGTGGTGACTTGGAGTGGAGGTATTTTCCTGAAATAGCTTTGGAGTAGCTGTAGAGTTTGGGATGTGGCTCTTTCTGCATGTCCTGCACTGGCTACAGGGAGCTCTGGCTTTAAGTAAGGTGGAGGATGTTCTGGGAAGTGCCTTTGGGTCTCTGGAGCTGGAGGATGAAACAAGAAATGTATAGCAGTTGAGGGGAGCTTCCAGCAACCTCCCTCAGTGATGTGTTTCACACTGTCTTTACTGTCTGCACCAAACCTTGTGGGACTGTTTATACTCCCAGAGAAATAGGAGGGGATTATAAATTCCCAGTGGAGCTTGCTGAGCTGTGCACTGCCATGGGACTGTGCTTTCCTGCCCATTCCAGCTAGGAAAAATGAGCAGCCCTTTCAGTGACAGGAGTTTGTGGTGGGATCTGACACAGCCCCATGCTGGGTGTGCAAAGCCCCAGTCCCAGGGAAGGCAGCTGGGATGGGACTTGGCTCACTCGTCCTGTGCCTTGAAGCCTTGAGCATCCCAGGCAGAGAGCAGTGTGTGGCCCCTGTGGGAGCATTTCCATGGGATTGCTCTCAGGGATGTGAATCTGTGCCTCCTGCTCCAGTTTGTTCAGCTCAACCCTTGAGGGGAAAAAACCATTCTTCAGCGAGCACTGTGTCCCTCCCCTCCACTAAGGGCACATTTTAGTAATTTGTTTCAGTTATTAAATGGTTGTTTTGTCAGCCCACAGGCTTTGTTCCCTTCCCCTTTCCACAGTGGTGGTACCCAGTTGCCAGCTGGGGTTAAACCTCGACTGCATGTCTTGTCTGTTTTGGTGGCTGGACTGGACAGAGCGCTCTGTGGTGAAGCAGGGTTTAGGCAAAGTCACAAACCTGATGCTAACGTGCTTCCTTTGCTCTTGCTTTGCCAGGGCAGCCACTGACCACAACATTGACAACACTACAGCAATCCTCAGGGAGTGGCTGAAGAATGTGCAGCACCTGTACCACGATGTGGAGTGGAGACCCATGGAGGAACCCCCGTGAGTACCTGGGAGGGCTCTTGGCTGCACAGCCCAAATTCCCAAGGTTTTCTGTTTCCAAACCAGGAGTTGGTACTAAATGTCCAAGTGTTAAAATGTGGATTATTTGCTTTCTGGAGTTTGTCCCGTTAAAATTGTTTTCTTAGGAAAAAAGGTGAGGTAAGGTCTCTAGAAAGGTCTCTGACTTCAGTGAAGCACCTCATGCAGAATTTTGTGGAAGAAACTATTTTTCCATTCAGTTATTTAGCATCTGTAGCTGCTCTCTTTGCATGGTAAACAAATTATATTAAGAGCTATAGGGAATTGAAATTATCATTCTTTATTTGCAAGGAAGCAGAGAAATTGTAGCCCAGTCCATAGTATCTGTGGAAGCTCTGAGACATCAAATATTCAGTAAGTGCTGAGCCAGAGAACTAGATTTAATTGCATGTATTATGCCTTTACATGATTTGCAGGACCATTGCTTTGAAATATGACGTGCTGGGATTTTATTACTTTAATTTTTATTTATTTTTTAAGATCAGCTGTTCCTGGGTTTGTTCTGTTGTCAGTTTCTTCCATCAAGGAAAATTACATCAGTTTCCCCTTCCTTTAGGCTTGCTTTTATATTTGAGTTCCTCACTGCAGTGATGGGGAGTTTGTGGTACAAACCCCCAGGGAGGGCTGGTTTTACTGACATTTTTAATCCTTTCATTTGAGTTGAGTTTCCTTCATCCTGCCAAACTTTGCTTAAGTTCTGCAAAAAGCTTTTGAAATTCTTAGCTCCTTCCCTGACTTATGCTGGCAGTGTTTCAAAGTCCTGGATTTTTATTCCTCATTGGGATCTGCCCCTGAGTTCCCTTCCATCTTTGTTAAAAAGCCATTGCTTTTGGAGCTGAAGGCAGAGCCGTGCATGTGACTTTGCTGCCTTGCTGGGGCTTGTGGGGCCGGGTTTTGGGAGATTTAGGGGCTGCTCCTGGGATGTGTTAGCAGTTCCTAATAATGGCCAGAGCCCCAAGGGAGGCCAGGCTGCCTTCATCCTCACATCCCAGCCCTGCTGGATCTGCTGGGCCGAGGGGAGCTGGGTTTGCAGCCCAGCAGGGTTTGCACCCCAGGTCAGGCGGGGTCAGGGAGCTGCAGGTGGGTTTGAGGGGTCCCCTCTCTGCTGCACAGCACAGCTGTGCTTGGTGGTGTCGTCAGAAAACTGGCACTGCTTGTTCTCTGGTGCCTTCTGTGCTCATGCCAGCACTGAACTTGGAATTATTCTCCCTCAAAACCTCTCTTGGGTTGCCTGAGGTGACTCTAATGCTGTTTTGCTTTCATAATGAAGGCAGCAATGGAATTCTTTTTTTCTTTCTTCTTTCCTTCTTCCTTCCTCCTCTCCTCCTTCTCCTGCTCCGGCTCCTGCTCCTGCTCCGGCTCCTGCTCCGGCTCCTGCTCCGGCTCCTGCTCCTGCTCTTTTTTCCTTTTTTCTTTTTTCCTTTTTTCTTTTTTCTTTTTTCCTTTTTTCTTTTTTCTTTTTTCGTTTTTCCTTTTTTCTTTTTTCTTTTTTCCTTTTTTTCCCTATTTTTTCTTTTTTCCTTCTTCTTTTCTTTTTTTTTCTCCTCACTTTTTCTTTTTCCTCATTTTTTTCTTTCTTCAGTGTAATAAGGCCCAGACATGGATTAGAGTCACTTTTTTTTTCCTTTTCTAGGTCTTACCCAGAAGAAATTGGGCCAAAGCATTGGCCGAGCTCTCGATTCGCTCACGTGATGAAGCTGCGACAGGCTGCCCTGCGCGCTGCCCGCGAGAAGTGGTCAGACTATGTCCTGGTCAGTGAGGGGTTTGATTTATTACCTGGCCTTGGGAAAAGCTTTCCAGGTGCTCATTTGGTTCTGGGGGCTGTCAAAAAGTTCTCTCTCCAACTAAAGACAAGTTGAGATGTCGTGGGTCGTTTCTTGATACGGTGAGACAGAGACTTTGCAGTGAGGCAGGTGAGTCCTGGCTAAGCTTGGAGCTTTCTCCACAGGCATCAGGATTGAACACAGTCCTGGTGGTGAGGGGTACAAGGGTGCAAGGGTCCCCCAGATTGAACCCCCACGCAGTGAAATGTAAAAGAAATAGTTGTGCAGAGCAGTTGTGGGAAGATGCTGCCTTTGGTCACTGTCAGGGGGGTGTTCCCAAAGCCTCCAAGCAAGGTGAGGTGTGAGGGCAGATGAGTTGTTCTTGATGCTTTTCACAGAATGAACTCATCCTGAATTTTCAGTGATATTATTTTCCCTGGCAGCTTCCTGGTCCCTGTGCTGGCATGAGGTTGTGTGGAGTCAGGGAAGCTCTCTGCCCATCCCATTGCTATGCCCAGGAGCAGCTGCCCCCAGCTTTCCCTGTGACAGCCCTGTGCCCTAGGGAGTCAAACCCACCATGCTTTTAGGGTGTTTTTTTGCTGACCTCATGGAATCATAAAATTGTTAAGGCTGGAGAAGGCCTGAGATCTCTGAGTCCACTTGTTGACTTGCAGTGTTCACCATTGAACCACATTCCCAGGTGGCTGATGCACACATTTTTCAAACACTTCCAGGGATGGTGACTCCACCCCTGCCCTGGATAGCCTATTTCAATGCCTGTCCATTCTTTTAGAAGGAATTTTTCCTAATAGCCAATCTAAACTTCCCATGGGGCAAAGCCCGATCCCCCCGGCTGTCCCCTACTGTCAGGGAGTTGTGCAGAGCCACAAGGTCCCCCCTGAGCCTCCTTTTCTCCAGGCTGAGCCCCTTTCCCAGCTCCCTCAGCTGTTCCTGGTGCTCCATTCCTTTCCCTGGCCCTGCTTCAGCCCCTCAAGGTCCTTTCTCGTTGTGAGGGGCCAGAGGTACCCTAGCAGTGGTGGCACAGGGGACAGGCACTGCCCTGGGCCTGTAGCCACACCAGGGCTGCTCACGGGCCTCTGGCTGCCTCATTCCCAAGAAAGCATCAAGGGAATCATACTGTTTCATCTGTTAACAGGTTTTTTTCCCTCCTCCTTCTCTAGTTTATTGATGCAGACAATTTACTGACCAACCCAGAGACCCTGAACCTGCTGATGGCAGAAAACAAGACCCTGGTGGCACCGATGCTCGAGTCCCGCTCCCTCTACTCCAACTTCTGGTGTGGCATCACTCCCCAGGCAGGTGACCTCGTGGGGGGTGCTGGGGGCTGTGGGAGTGCTGTCCTCCAGGGACTCCTGCCCCTGGAGCAGCAGGCATCCTTCCTGTTCTGTGGGCTTTCCCATCTGCTGCTGTAGCCTTCTTCTGAACAGAGCTGCTGTAGCTCTGAGGTGGTGTCATCACCAGGTGGTATGATCCCACTAACCACACAGAACATACTGATAAACAGATCAGGGTTTTTTTAAGGTGGTTCCGTGTTTCTGTAATGGCCCTAAAACCCTTGGTGCTTAATTTTAGGCCAGTTTTTTGGGTTTTTTTTTATAGTGATGCTAATCCAAGAGGAATTTGCTTTTCTTTCCGCAGATCTCCATTCTAAGTTATCTTTCTCATCTGTGAACAAGATTTTTGAAGTGGGGCAGCATCTTTTGCCTTGTAGGGAGTATGTGTGCTGAAGTATGCATGTAACAGGTACTGGTGCTGAGCCTAAAAATTAGAGTTTCATGTTACCTTTTCAATGTTACCTTTTCATGTTACTTCTGATCCACACAATAACTGCATTGGGTCAGAACACAGGTTCATCTACAGATGTCTAGAGAATAGTATAAGGATAGGGCAAAAAAGTGAGTGTTACTTCCCCAAAATACTTTTCTTTCCTCTGGCAATCCCCTTACGGGTTTTTGAGGAATATATTTATCTTTAAAGTTCTCAGTGATTTTTTTTTAATTGTACAGAAATCTCTGTCTGAATCTATTTTTTGGCACCCACCCCATCTTCTGGCAAGGAGTTCCACAGTTCAGACTGAGTAATTGGATAAAAAATAGCAGGAAAAGGTCCTGAACTTTCCAAATTCTTGGGAAGAAAATAGAGAGAGAAGAAAGGGGTTGTGGCGAGGTGTGTTTACTTGTTTCACTTGGGTCTGTTTGCTTTGTTTGAAAATGGAGATATAAACTTCATAGCAAAGGTATTGATTGTGCTTTAATTTTTTAAGGCAAAGTCCAGAGTCAGCCAGGTTTTCCACTGGGGTACATCAGCCCTGCTTCCCAGGCTGAAGTGGATCTCTGCCCATGTGCACAAGCCCCAGCCCTGCCTCTCCAGCAGGAAGTTTCCACCATTACCAGCACTATCTGAGAAAAGAGGAGAGGAAAACCAGCAAAGGCATATTGAAAAATTCGGTTTAAAAAAAAAAATCCTGCTGGAATGAAAAGTTCTCCCTTTATTTTTCCTTTTCTCTTTTTTCTGCATGCGGTCCCAGGGCTTCATGTGCTCAGCCTTGCTCTCCCAGGGGACTTGGGGAAGGAATCACAGCTGGAGCACATCCTGAAACACAGCCTGCCTCCAGCACAGTGAGCCAAGCCCAGCTCCAGACAGGCTGACATTTATCTGTCACAGAGCAAATTTTGGGAGAGGCAGCAGTGTGGGGGTGTTGGGGCCCTCCTTGCCTGCACATGATTTATGAGCAGGGACAGCCCCAAAAACCTGGGGTGAGCCACTGGAGGAGGAAAGATGAGTGTCCAGCATCTTCACTCGTGGGCATTCTCAGGTGTCTGTTAAAGGGTGGGTCTGTTAACCCTTCCTTTGGTGGGATTGCCACTCACATCTCTTCCCACCTGCTCCTTCCTGTGATAATCAGGATGGCTGTGTTTGGGATATCCCCTCCTCACAGTGTGGTCACAGTGTGCCTGAAAGGCAGGGAGAGGTGGCAGATCCATAACCAGACACGTTGCACCACACTCTGTGGCCCCACACAGCCCAGGGCAGAGCAGTTCTGCTAGCTTGTGCTCAGCCAGTGCCTGAATGCTCATGGAAAATAGAGCATAAATGGAGCTTTAACTTCTTTTAGTGACTCATTGTTTCTGTAAAGCCCAGAATCTGCTCTGGATTCAACCATCCAGATGTCAATTTGATGCTCTAGCATTTGCTTCCTGGAGGAACTCAGTGTATTTATTTCCACATGAGCAACTCAGTGTATTTATTTCCACATGTGGGTGTTGCACCCAGAGTGCTGCAAGTCTGGTAGAGCTCCTGGGTACAGGGAATTACCCAGGAGCTGCCTGAAGTGCCTCCCTACACAGAGTCAGGAGTGAGTATCAAACCTGCTTGCCCCAGGATGGAGGAAGCAGGGATTCTTACACAGTTGATGGAGACTGAGATGTTGCCTTCACTGCAGTGACAACAAATGATTTTTTTTTAAGATATGGATAGGATGTAATTAATAGATAGAATTAATTTGCAGATCTTACTCTCTGAGATACTAAATGGACTTTGTGACTGTTGAATGTGGAGGATGTTATGGATGCTCAGCAGATTCCAGGATCAGGCTGGAGAGTCTGAAGTGCAAAGAAGGTTTTGAAGAACCAGGAGAAAATAGTCTGAGGTTTGAAGCTCCATTACAGGGGAATTTTGCAGTGGAAAGGTTGGGCTCTCCAAGAGCTCCTATGAAGTCGGGAGAAGGTCAGTCTTTAACTTTGGGGATGGAGACTGTTTCTAAATACTTGGCTGAGCCATTTCCAAATGGGAGATGCTGAAAAAGCTGAGAGTTGAACCCTGGTGAAGCTCTGCTGGAGAGCTCAAGGTGTGAGCTCTTGGTAAGGAACAGCTTTGAAACAGGAATCTCTTGTGACAACAGCCCCTCTTTGTGGTTTCAGGGCTACTACAAGAGGACCTTGGAGTATCCCCTGATTCGGGAATGGAAGAGGATGGGCTGTTTTGCTGTCCCCATGATCCATTCCACGTTCCTCATTGACCTGAGGAAGGAGGCCTCTGCCAAGCTGGCGTTCTACCCCCCCCACCAGGACTACACCTGGAGTTTCGATGATATCATGGTCTTTGCCTTCTCCAGTCGCCAAGCAGGTGTGTCCAGGGCCTCTGCTGGGAGTGAGCTGGGAAAGGCTCGCTCCTAGAGACACACAAAGACCTTTGCTGCTGGTTCACAGCCCAAAAGTTCTGGGTGGCCTTCCATGTGGAGGTCAGACCCTGTTCCCTTTCCTCTCTGGGATCTGGTCAGGGATAACCAGTGACTGGAAAGGCAGTTTTGGATTGCTGCTCGTTTCAAAGGATGTGAGGGCTGTTCTTGGGATGGGGCAATATTTCAGAGACAAAACGTGGGATTCCAGCCTTGGTTTGTGTCACAGCAGGTGAACACAGGTGGGTGCTGGGAGAGTGCAAGGTGCTCTGGGGCTGAGATATCTAAAGTTACCACTTCCAAAAGATCCATGAGGAAAGGGGTGAAGACAAGAGACTCTTCTTAAACCATAGGATCCTAGAACAGTTCAGGTTAGGAGAGACCTCACAGCTCATCTCATTCCACATCCTGCCATGGGCACAGGCACCTTCCACTAGACCAGGTTGCTTCAAGCCCTGTCCAGCCTGGCCTTGGGTACTTCCAGGGAGAGGAAATCTCTGGCTGTTGATGTATTAAGAGAGCTCCAGGTGTTGCTGAGACATCACTGTCTCTTAAGTGCCTTATGCTGCTGCTGTTCATGTCTGTGGTGAGGATGTTTAGTCCTGTTTATTTCTGGAGAGTGGCTCTTGGGAGTGTTCTGTCTCCAGCAGAGTCCAGGCTGCCAGACCTGTGTGTAGCAATGGCAGAGCTGAAGGGGGCTCCCAGGACTGTAATGGCCATCAGTGTTCTTTGTCTGCTGTGTTGAAAAGGGAAAGGTTTGGGGCGTTATAAGGAAAAAAGGATTGGTGAAACTTCAGGAGCACCCATAAGTGCCTTCTGTTCAGAAATTAGTGGGTTGGTGAATTGGTGGGATGAATTATCAAGGAAAAGTTGTTCATGAATCCTCTGAATGATGTGCAGTTGGTGCTCCCTGTCCTCTGCAGAAGATGTGAAGTTAAGGAGAGCAGGAAGGGCTGCTCCTGGGAACAGGCAGGCCAGGAGAAAGCCAAGGGAAGAAGGGTTGCTGTTGTTGTTGCTGTTGTTGTTGTTGTTGTTCTGCAGGCTGAGCCTCCCTTCCCACTGTTCCCAGACCAGCACAGCAGCCACCAGCTGCCTGTAGCTTTCCTTTTAGAGGTGGGTCTGGTTGGCAGGTCGACAGCACCAAAAATGATGTTGTTGTCTTGGCAGACTGAGCAGGGTGTTCTCAAAATCAGCTGTGAGAGGATGAGGAGTGTCAGATAAGATGAATGATGGAGGAGAGGCAGCAAGAGCTGAAATTGGAACCCTTGGGAGGCAGAGGTGAGAAGTGAATTGCAGAGCAGCTTCAGGGTCCTGACTTTCAGAGTTAGGACATGAGTGCAGAATCACAGAGCTGAGACCCCCCAAGGCCATTCAGTTCAGTGTTTCCCCAGCACTGCCAAATCCATCACTGAACCATGTCCTCAAGTGCCACATCTTGGCTCCAGAGGATAGTTGAGGTTTAAGTTTGGAGAGCAAAGCAGGCTGCTTAAAATCTACCCCTCCATTTCTTCCCTCTGACAGCTCTCCCAGAAGTACAGCCTCCAACCCCTGTGATAACTGCAGTGCATTAGCTCCAGATGCTTCAGAAATATTTCAGGGATTCAAACCCATCATTTTTTCCTTCTGTCCTAGAACACCAGCTTTTTCCAGGACTGACCCATGGCATGAAAGGCTTTGCTCCAGCTGTCTGGCTTGTTGATCTGCTCAGATTGTTGACTTGTGTCCGGAGCTCAGTTTTGTCACCCAGGATAAAAGGATGACATCCAAGTTCAGAAATGTGAAAAATGTGTGAGCTTCGAGGGAAACTTCTTTTTGGAGTAATTTCACTTACTTTCCCTTAAGTCAGAAATTATGCTGGCTTTTGTCCAGGCCAAAAGCTGTGCTTAACAAACCATCAGTTTCCAGCAGGGAATCTGCTGCTGGAAGCAGCTGTTCTGTGATGCTCCAAAGAGCATCCCACCTCTGAGAGAGCACGTGGGCTGTGTGGGAGTCCTGAATCTGAGCAGAGCTCAGAATGGGTGTGTTATTGCCAGCACTGGACTCTGCAGAGCCCCCTGCAGACTCACAGGAGAGCTTTTAGCCAGCCAGGTCAGCCTGGAGAAAAGGAGGCTCAGGTGAGACCTTAGAGACCCTCCCAGTGCCTAAAGGGGCCTCCAGGAGAGCTGGAGAGGGACTCGGGACAAGGGATGGACAGGAGAGGGGGAATGGCTTCCCACTGCCAGAGGGCAGGGTTAGATGGAATATTGGGAAGGAATTGTTCCCTGTGAGGGTGGCACAGGTTCCCCAGAGCAGCTGTGGCTGCCCCATCCCTGGAGGTGTCCCAAGGCCAGGTTGGATGGGACTTGGAGCAGCCTGGGCTAGTGGAAGGTGTCCCTGCCCATGGCAGGGGGTAGAAGGAGGTGGGCTTTAAGGTCCCTTCCAACCCAAACTATTCCATGATTCCATGATCTCCTGAGCTGCCTTTCAGCCTGGGTCTTTGAAGCCCTTGAGCCAGCCAGCAGGAAGGTATGGTCACAGGGAAGTGGGGACAATTTTGATCCCTTAACTATAGCTGTGGTTTTAGGATATGACTGTAAATCCTGGACACTGCCTTTAAAGCCCATTAAGAATAACCTGTAGTTTTTCTATCCCTTGCAGCAATCATTTAACTTTATTATAAAAACAGCTGAAGAGTGAGTCCCCCTCCCTCCTTTACAGGAGCTTTACCATTTTCAGGTACATTTTATCCCAAAGAGAACAGGAACACTGGTGTGAATCTGTGCAGATTAAGTGTGTTCAAGGCAGCGGAAGATGAGAACAAAGATCAGTGAGCCAGATAAAATTAGTTGATTAGATCAGTGCCAAATCCATTAATGTCTGCAGGTAGTAGTGTTTTATTCTGCCATTTACTTAAATTGCAGCTGACAGCTGAATGTGTTTTGGCAAGTAGCATAGCCAGCAGTATACTTGTAGAACTTAAAATGAGAGAAACACCAACATCATTAGTGCCAACATTTCCACTCTGCTAAAAATACCATGGATCAGGGGCACTAATAGATGAAAGCATCAGCACACCAGGTAGTGTCTGCTTTTGATTTATTTCCTCGAGGGTGGGGGCTGGTTAAGCTTGTTTCATAAAAAAAAAAAAAAAAAAAAAAAAAAAAAAAAAATACAAAGACAAAGGCAGTTTTTGGCCAGTTGCTTGGGTTCTAGCAGCTTTGATTTGGGTTAATTAATAAAGGACCTTAGCAGAACTCAGTGAAAAACAATGGAAATCCTTCCCTTGGCTTCTCTGGATGTGGCTTTTGAGCATGTTGCCTGATGTGAAAGGCAGAGTTACAGCCAGTGGTGAGCAAATCCTTGTCATCCCAGAGGGAAAAGCATTCTGCTAATGCTGGGATGTCCCCACTGGGTCAGTCTGTGCCCTGCAGATGCATCTACTCCAGGGACAGGCTTTGCACCTTCTCCGTTTCCCACCATCAACAAGCAGTTGCAAAAGCTTTTGAGTAGAAGGGTGTTCACATTATCACATCTGTTCTCCTCACTGGTGTCTCACTCTGGGATTTTCCTTTCATCTTCAGGGCACAGTAAAAACTAGTTCTGGAGAGGAAAGGACTGTGTTTGGTGGTGACTTGGCATTTGAAAGTTGTCATATACATTCCTCGAAGTCCTTTGCCAACACAGGTGGAAACATATCACCTTTATTTCCTAGCCAAAGCAAAAGGAAGCAGTGATAAAGAATAGAATGGGTTGAGTTGGAAGGGACCTTAAAGATCATCTCATTTCAGGGACACCTTCCACTATCCCAGGTTGCTCCAAGCCCTGTTCAACCTGGCCTTAGACACTTCCAGGGATCCGGGGGCAGCCACAGCTTCTCTGGGCACCCTGTGCCAGGGCCTCAGCACCTTCACAGGGAACAATTCCTTCCCAATATTCAGTCTAAACCCACTCTATTTCAGTGGGAAGCCATACCCCCTGTCAGCCCAGGCCCTTGAAGGGTTAGTTAAGCCATCAGTGGGGATTGGTTTTATGGGAGAGGCCACTTGCTGCCAGCCAGGCAAAACAGAAAGTGGAACTGGAATGATTTTGAATTGTTTTCTCGCGAAGCAGAATTTCTTGGAACTGAGGTCCTGACACAAGTGTGTTTGTGGCTATGTAGCCACAGAGCAGTGCAATGCCCTGGTAGCAGGCCTGATGGTAGTTTCTGCTTTTCTGTGATCCCCAGGAGTACAGATGTTCATCTGCAACCGCGAGCACTACGGGTTCCTTCCCATGCCCCTGAAGCCGCAGCAATCGCTGCAGGAGGAAGCTGAGAATTTTGTGCACACCCTGATCGAGGCCATGAGTGAGTTGCCAAGTGTGCCCTTGCCATGATGGAGCCCCCAAGTTAATGCCTGCAGAGCTCTCCTGCCAGCAGCCCAGCTCTCATTCTCTTGGAAGTCTGCATCCCAACCTGTCTGCTCTAGAATTGTTTTGGCACGCAGTTTTTGAAGTTTTCCACCGCTTTTCTCCCTAGGGCTGTAATTGCTTCATGGTCAGGTCAGCCCCTGATTTGAATTCAAAAAATCCCTCAGCTTCTCCGGATCAAATGCATCTTTCACGTGGAAAGGGTGCTGCATGTCCATGTTTTCTTCCTGATGTCTGTCTGGCACATGGCTGCTGGCTCTGGCTTTGCCATGAGGTGCTTCCTGCTGTTCCCGTGCTGGCTCCTGCTCCCAGCTCCCGGGAGCCCGCGAGGGAGACACCTTCAGACGCGTGGTGTCCACTGCAGGCTGTGCGTGCGGGTGACGTCTGGGGTCTCTCCTCTCTTGCAGTCGATCGCCCTCCCGTGGAGCCCTCTCAGTACATCTCTGTCCCTCCGAAGCACCCTGACAAGATGGGGTTTGATGAAGTAAGGAGCCTGTTCTGCTGTTTATTGTCTTCTCTTCTCACTCAGCACCTGATCCGTAACGTCCCTTCCAGCTTAAACCATGCCACGATTCCGTGTTTTAATCCAGCCAGGAAGAGAAGGCAGAAGTGAGGCTGAAAAACAAGTTAACTCCCCCATTCTTGTGCTGTTTGCTCTACATCTGACTCTGCAGAGCAGCTTGGCCTCCCTTCCATCTGTGACAGAAACTGGGCTGCTGGTAAAGCTCTCCAGCTTTCCAGGAGCAGGAGGATTTCTCTCACCCGAGAGAGACACTGGAGAGCTGAGAGCAGGTGGGGGATCCAGGCTCACAGCTGAGTTCTGGCCTACCTTGGATATCCCCAGGGATGCAAACCATGCCTGGGGAGAAGGCTGGAGAGGGACATGCCAGGCTCTGATTGCCTGATGTCTCTGTTATTCCCAGAGCCAGCAGCCCCTGTTGTGTGCAGCTGCCAGGGTGGCTCTGGGACTGAGGGAGTTGTGGGATCAGGGGAGCCTTTGCCTTCTTGGTGTGCTCTGCTCCATCTGTTTGTGGGCCTCCTGAAGCTGAACACGACTGAGCTGTGTGTCTGTGTTTAAGGCACAGCTGGTCCAGGTTTTTTCCATGTTGTCCTTTGTGGCTGTGCTTTATTTATCCAGTTTATTATTCTTTCATTTGTACTGAGCTGAAATTCGTTCTGCTTCTTACTGGGATGAGGATTTGCTCCACGGGCTACAAGGCTGTGCTTGTACCAGCCTGTCTGGGATTGAAAAATATCCCTGAGCCCCTGAGGGTTACCTGCAATGAGGGCTTCAGTCCTCAGCCCTCCACCAGTGTCCTCGAGGCTTTGGATAGAGCCTTGCCCAGACATCTCTGTTCTCAGCCTTGGCTCTCTGCTCTGCCAGGGATCACAGTGGATTTTCAGTGCCTGAAGTAATGACGAAAATCCTTTCTTTAGCATGGCCTTGTACTTAGATGATGGCCCCTGCTGATAATCCTAAATCCAGGCAGTGGCAGTGTTCCTCTGGGATTGATGCTGCAGATGGTCATGTTACTTTTTGATACAAACCTAAACATCCTGTATCTTTGGAAATTATAAACTTGGCTGTAACTGGTCTCTCCTCACTTTTCCTCATCCTGAAAGAGCGAGTTTCCTCCTTGAACATCCATAAAAAGTAATTGTTAGAGAAAAAGCCTCTACACTTTCAACTCAAAACCAAGTTCAGCTTTTTGACAAATGCTAGACAACCTGGAGCAAACACACACGTGGTATTTTCACAAGACCTGCTTTTCCAGCAAGGCTGCTGGAGAGGGGTGGATCTTGCTGGAGGACTTCCCTTCTCCCTTACTCTCCCAGGTGGGAGTCTGATGTCCTGATGTCTTTCTCTTCCTCCCAGATTTTCATGATCAACCTGAAGCGTCGCAAGGACCGGAGGGATCGGATGCTGCGGACGCTCTATGAGCAGGAGATTGCAGTGAAGGTAGTGGAGGCTGTGGATGGAAAGTGAGTTTTGGTTGGGCTTGAGGGTGTTTTCAGAGTGGGATGTGCTTTACTGCTTCACAGCATCTCCTTGGATGCCCTGACCTATTTCCAGCAGGGCAGGGTTGGCTGCAGGGAGAGCTGAGCACCACTTGGATCTCCCTGACCATCTGTTTGGGGCAGTTCTGCTCTGTTTCTTTCCTCCTTTGCAATTAGTCAATCTCTGTGAGAAAACCAGGGCACTGGGGTTCAGACTAGGGTCAAAATCAGGTTAAAATCACAGGTTTCTGTGAATGCAGCAGTTAACTCCTGGGAGTATGGTCCATCCTCGTGCTACAGAGTTGTGGTGCTGCAGTGTTAACCCTGCCACGTGCCTTGCCAAGCTTACTCTAAGGTCTGGAGCATAAGTCTGATGAGGAGCAGCTGGGGGAGCTCAGCCTGGAGAGGGGGAGGCTCAGGGGGGACCTTCTTGCTCTGCACAACTCCCTGACAGGAGGAGGCAGCCAGAGAGGGGTTGGAGAACAAGGGAGAGGACAAGAGGAAAAAGCCTCAAGCTGTGCCAGGCTGGACAACTGGGAAAAATGTCTTCATACAAAGGGTGGTCAGGCACGGGCACAGGCTGCCCAGGGCAGTGGTGGAGGCCCCATCCCTGGGAGAATTGCTGGGTTAATGCTTGGATTTGAGGATATTAGAGGGCTTTCCCAATGTTAATGGTTCTATGATTCTAAGGTATGTTAAGACCTTTTAATAATGAGTAATCAAGGCAGAAATTTTGAGTCTGTGAGTTGCAAAAAGGCCTCAAGGAGACAGGAGCCCATGTACCTACCATCTAGTGGTCTTGGAGGCTTGGGATCCTATCAAGGCCTCAGAAAATTAATCTAAGCCAAGCACCTGGCAAGTAGATGGTCCCACATGAAGTTTTGGCAGAGTTAAAAATAATTGATGGTCCCATGAGAAGTCTTTGGCAGATAGAATTTATCAGCTTGATTTAGAAACGTAAATCAGTAAGTTAATTTTCCTCTGTGCTTTTGAGCAAAACAAGTGTAGGAATTTCTCAAGGTGTGGCTTTTCTCTGAACATCAGCAGTATTCCCCATGCTATACCTGTGTCTGCCTTGAACTGACTTCTTTTTCTGCAGTGGTGATAAATACTTTGTGTTTCCCAGAGCACTGAACACAAGTCAGCTCAAAGCTCTCAGCATCGAAATGCTGCCAGGATACCGGGACCCCTATTCCTCCAGGCCCCTGACCAGAGGAGAGATTGGCTGCTTCCTGAGCCATTACTACATCTGGAAGGAGGTGAGGGTTTTGGGGTGCCTTGAGGGTCCTGCAGGAAGGTGCTGTGTCCTGGTGCACAGCCAGTCCTGGTGCACAGCATTGGATCCAGCCCAGGTTTCTGGAAGTGTAGGATAGAAGTGATTTCCTTGGATTGCAGGGGTTTTCTTGAATGCAGTGCTCATCTTTCACACCTCCCCTTTCCTTTTCCAGTATGTAAAGGGGCTCCAAGAGAGCTGGAGCGGTACTTGGGACAAGGGATGGAGGGACAGGACAAGGGAGAATGGCTTCCCACTGCCAGAGGGCAGGGTTAGATGGGATATTGGGAAGAAGTTATTCCCTATGAGGGTGCTGAGGCCCAGGCTGCCCAGAGAAGCTGTGGCTTCCCATCCCTGGAAGTGTCCAGTGGCAGGGTGGATGGTGCTTGGAGCAACCTGGGCTAGTGGAAGGTGTCCCTGCCCATGGCAGAGGAGTGGACCTGGATGGGCTTTAAGGTCTCTTCCAACCCAAACCATTTGGGGATTCTGTGATTCATTTGCCCTCAGCTCCAGTGATTTTTATCAGGACATTTTCATTATTATTTCTGCAGTCCATCCAATATCCTTCCTGGGGCAAGCTTGCTTAGAAGAAAGGCAATAAGGTTTTGAAGAAAGCAAAATGGTGTTAAAGAAACACTCCTGATTTTTTTCCCCTTATTCTGCATCTGAGCAGGAGCAAGTTCCAGTGGCTTGGCATATCATGTGTATGTCACAGAGTGGTTCTCCAGCTCCCTGCCTGCATGGTCTGGGAGGCAGTGTCAGGTCAGGGTGGCCCCAGGGACAGCAGGGCACCGTGCTGACATTGGAGCCCTCGTGTTGCAGGTGGTGAGCAGGGGCCTGGAGAAGACACTTGTCATTGAGGACGACGTGCGCTTCGAGCACCAGTTCAAGAGGAAGCTCATGAAGCTGATGGACGACATCGAGCAGGCCCAGTTAGACTGGGAGCTGATGTAAGTTCTGCTCCTCTGGGAGGTCCTGGGCATGAGGGGAGGTTGGCAGCTCTGCTGAGGCATGGCAGAGTGCAGGTTGATGCTGCAGTGCAGGGGACAGTGGCACAGTCTTCTTGGTAGCTCTTCCCCCCACAGCAGATCCGCCCTCTGGGCAGATCCGCCCTCTGTTTGCCAGGGCACCATCCCTGGTGTGGACAATGTTGTTTGACCTCAGCTGTGTTGGAGATGCTGACAGAGGAACCAGCACAGCTCAGACTGTGTCATCTTAGCTCCCCTAGGAAGTCTTTCACAGCTGTCCCACCCATTGGGTTAAGACTTGGATGTCTGGTAGTGGTGCAGGATAGAAATCTGTGAGCTGGATCAGGGATTGCTTCTGGGATTGGCCCTTTGCCCTGGCCTGGCTGAGACAAATAGTCTTGTCCTAATTGCTGTGGATTCACTTTGGTTCCCATCTCCTTGCTCTTGTCACCCCTGAAGCTACATTGGCCGGAAAAGGATGCAGGTGCAGGAGCCCGAGAGAGCCGTTCCCAATGTGCGGAACCTGGTGGAAGCTGATTACTCCTACTGGACCCTGGGCTACGCCATCTCCTTCCACGGGGCTCAGAAGCTCATCGGGGCTGAGCCCTTCAGCAAGATGCTGCCCGTGGATGAATTCCTGCCCATCATGTACAACAAGCACCCTGTGTAAGTCCCTCTGTGGCTCGGGGAGGTACGGGCTGGGTCTCGCTGACTGATCTGAAACCGGATCCTGCTGGTAGCCTGGTTGGTGCGGACTCCTCGTGGTGCTTGTTTTTGTCCTCCTGGCACAGGTCAAAGGAGGTGACAGGTGGGGAATGCCTGGGGCAGGGCTTGTGGGCTGCTTGTCTGAGGCACTTGTCTTTCTCTGGGAACAGGCTTTGGTTGTACAGGTGTGTGTGGTTGAGAGGACATGGTTCTGGCTGTACCCCAGCACCTACCCCCACTCCCAGAGCAGTCTGCTCCCTCGATTGGCCATACTCCCAGGGACAAGCTTGGCACCAGTGAAGGTTCCTCTGTAGCTGACGGTGTTTCTCTCCTCCATAGCACAAAGTACATGGAGTACTATGAGTCCAGAGACTTGAAGGCCTTCTCAGCAGAGCCCCTGCTTGTTTACCCCACGCACTACACGGGGCAGCCGGGCTACCTCAGCGACACGGAGACCTCCACCATCTGGGACAACGAGACCGTGTCGACGGACTGGGACAGAACACACTCCTGGAAGTCCCGGCAGCAGGGCAAGATCCACAGCGACGCCCAGAACAAGGACGCCCTGCCCTCCCAGTCATCCCTGGGCACGCCGTCATCCAGGGATGAGCTATGACTGTCCACCTCCCCGGGACTCTGTTGACAGCTGAACCTGCCTCACACTTTAGCTTTTCACCCTTGAAAGTTGTAGAGCAGCTCTTCATGTGGTCTCCTTCCCACCACTCCCAAGGGCCGTGCGCGGGATCGGGCCAGACGCCTGCCCAGGCCGCCAGGACAGGGTGGGACACCAAGGAGGAAGAAGAACAAGCGTTGCAGATCCAAGCAAAAGCCTTGGCAAGCTTTTGTTAGAAGAAGAAACCAGCCTGGAATTACGTCGTTCCACAGTTCCTCATGTAGAACACTGTATTTATAAAGATTAATATATAGAGGTGTACAAATGTCAGTGCCTTTCGGGATGGCTGTACCTGGGCTGCTCCCTCACTGTTACTCCTTGTAGGTCTGTAGGCTTTTACCACCCTGTTTGCTGGGCATCTGGGGGATTTGGGTTTGTTTTCCAAAGGGATCCCTATCAGAATCAAATGTTTCCCCAAAACATTCAATGCAGGAGAGCAGTGCTCCTCTGTCGTGTCTTCTCCCTGTCACACTCCTGTACAAAACCAGTGCTGGCTTCCCATCAGCTCATTTTTAATCTTGCTGCATCCCATCTAAACAGGCCTCTGGATCCAGAACAGATGTCTTGGAATGTCTGAAGTCATGGAAGCCATGCAAGTGGAGGTAGCTGGACTTACTTGTCTCTGCACTGCCTGTAGGGAATGCAGGCAGAGTTGGTCCATGTCACATCCTGCTTCACCCCTGCCTCAACTTAGTCCTTCAGGAAAACAAAACCCCACAACCTATTGGCAGGCCTGTTTATTCAGGCCATAAAAGTAAGTGTTAAAACTTAAAATGGGAACTTAAAATGTAGGAAGTTAGGTTACAAACTCTCCTTCTAAAACCAAAAGAACCTACAGCAGTGTTACTCTCTCAACAGCCCAATAGATTTGTGTGTTACAGGACAGAAAGGCAACTTGCCTGGATATTCTTTCATGTGAGGAGTGAACTTTTGTGTGTTGAATGAGTTCTGGTGTTTTTGCTGTTGGCTCACATGCCAGCAGGATATGGTGTTTATTTTTTTTAAAAAAACCTTTCTCAGAGGCCAGGTGATCACGGACTATACTGGCACAGACCCTGAGCTTCTGGGCAGTGGGAGGATTCCCTCCTGGAATTGCCATCTGGGGGCTCACCTGCTGGCAGATGTGTGCATTGACTATGTGTGGCTGGGGTTTTGGTTTTAATTTTTGTTTTGAATAATTACTGATCAATGTTGTGCTTTCTGCTGAAGCCATGTTATTACCTGTCAGCCGGTCTGATAATACATAGAACCTGGTGCAAGATGAGCAGCTCTGTGTGTTCTTCATTGTGTGGGAGAGTCCTGGAATGGTTTGGGTTGTGGAAGTCACCTGTAAAGGTCACCCAGTCCAACCCCCTGCCAGGGCCAGGGACACCTTTCACTAGACCAGCTTGCTTCAAGTTCCCCTCTAGCCTGACCCTGAATGTTAACTGGAGGTTCATGGAAGTCCAGCTCAAGGGATTCTTGGCTGTGTCCCTCTCCCATGGAGTCACTGGCTGTGTAAGGGGCCCATTCTGGAAGCCAAGTTCCTGCTGATGTCCATGTGGGATGGATGCCCCATGACCTGGTGAGTATGGGGGGTGCCCCACAGGCCCACACACAGCCTGGGCCATTCCTTCCTCACAGTCCCTCTTGCTTCCTCCGCAGGTCTCTTGCTCTATGAGCCCACATGGCCTGTGTGAACAACGCTGGAAGTCCCAGAGGTGTTGGTGAGAAGTTCCTGCAGGAGCAGGGCTCTGTGACCAGGTGAACATCCAGCACTGTCAAGTGTCACTGTGGATATGAGAGCCACATCTCTTCCACCCTCATGCTTTTTGTTCTATGACAGTGCTCAGTGCCTGTGAGCAACCTCTCCTTCCTTCCCCCTTGCTGACACATCACTTCCCTGCATCAACACAGGCTGCTCCCCACCAGCAAACCGAGCATGGATTTTAAAAGAATACAAATTTGAGTTGTCCCTGTTTTGGTTTTTTAACTTCATTCAGATAGTGGAAGAGGGAAAAGGTCTCTGCATCATTTGCACAGTCTGGAACTGGAGCTTCTGGGCTCCTTGGCCTTGATGGTGTTTTCAGGGGAGGGGAACAAGTGAAGGCTATAGGAATTAAATGCCTGTGTCCATTTCAGAGTAGACAAGGACTCAGCCTTGCTGATTGGTCCTTTACCTTGTGTATGTATGTGTGTTTATACATCCACAATTCTCCATTTATCGATACAGGCAAGACCTGGGTGATGCCAGTGGTTCTACCCATGTGACAAGTGCTGCTTCCTGCCTGTATTTTCAGTTCCTTGGCTGGTGCTGCTCAAGCTTTGCTCTCCCAGAGTTAAATGTGTTTTGGAAAAGTAGGAACCGCTTAAAACACCTCTGTATTTTCCTGGTATTTTTCCACTTTCTGTGAACTTATTTTTGTTATGGGTACCGGAGGATGCCTGAGCACAGAAATCTTGAGACACAATTGTGATTGCAAAGCAAATTTATTTTATCAGTTGTGGTAGCAAGTGCCACACACTGACCCCTGAATTCTTGACAAGCTGCTGAGCATGACAGTGCTCATGCAGGAGGGGCAGGCAGGCAGTGCACCTTCAGGGCATCCCCTGGACCCAAGTGGTGTGCATCTTGTCCTCCTCATCCCCTCCACCCCCAAACCAGGCCTTGGATTCCCTCCTCTGGAGTGGAATTTTTCCAGTTGCAGCATCATCTCTCAGTGTGTGAGGTGAGGCCACAATCGTTCACGATACCCCCTCCATGCTGACCACAGCTCCAGTGAGTATTGTTCCTCTCACACAGGTTAACGTCCTGTTGATGGACCAATCCATTGTTCCTCTTCCAAGGGTCAGGTTCCCACCATTAAAATGTTCTTCCTAATCTTTTTGACAGGTACACCCATGAGCCAAATATGGCAGTGCCTTAGACACGACCTTGGTTCCCTGACACAACTTTGCATTTTTTTTTGACTCAGCTAATGGGTTTCAAAACTGAGCAGGAGCACCAGCTTTGAACCAGCCTTCTGGCAGCTCCTTCACAGGCAGGCTGTGAAGGCAGGCCCTAAAATGATTAATTGCAGTAAGATTGCTTGGTCTTTGCTTTGGGTTAAGGATGGAAAAGTGCTGTTGTGCTCTCAGTATGGCATGTGAAATACCACGTTCACTAATGGATTGTATTGATCCTGAAGGAAATGGAGTGAGGTTCTGGTGTTGGGTTTTGTGGCCTGAGGTAGTTTTAAAAATCAGATTCAGGTACTCTTTATTTTGTCTTCCTTAGTGTAACGTGGAAGGCCTTTAAGTGGCCAGGGCAGCTGTAGTTCAGGGACTGAGTGTGAGACTTTTGGGCAGCTTTAGGAGCCTCCCCTCATCCTGAAGTGATTTGTGAGATGGCAGAATGGGCTGTAGTGTGTAAACTGTTTATCTGAATGTTGGTATTGTGTGCAGGGAGGGGAAAACACAGCAAGGTAATGATTGGGAGAGCAGGAGGAAAAACACCATGACTGAGACAACATGGGGAGAAATGGATACACTCAAAAGCACTTCTTTTGTATTATCTGACCTCAGAAGTCATTTAGTGGCTCAAAAGAGAATGATTTCATGCAGAAGACACAAAACTGGTGTGCAATCTTAATTACCCAGTTATGGAAATCTTTAAGCTGAAACCTCAAGAAATAGCACACCAAATATCCCATCTCTCAGAGGCTGTGTGCATGCCTGAAGCACTGGGAGGGCTTTGGCTTTGCTGTTGAGAAGTTAAAACAGTAAAAGTGGAGAGGCTGAAGAAAGTGACAGCAAGGGAGGTGGTGTGAGGTGTTTTTACACATCTGACATGCACTAATAAAAGGAAATTGACTGATTCCAGGCAAATATTAATGAAAAACAATTTATATACTTATCATATAAAGATTACAGGTAAGCAGTTAAAAACATAACATATATAAACATTTGCAAAGTGTAATTTTAAAATCCAGAACATTTATGTTTCAGCTTAACACTGCCATACATCCTCTGAGTGAGCAGTACTATATACAGTAGGAGCTATGCTATGTACACAAGGAACTGCACTGTACAGACACCAAAAGCAGAGAAAACTGAACTTCTAGTTTTGCCCTAAATCTGGGCAAAGGTTGAGGCTCAGTAACAACCCCCTCCCTCTTTCACCCTCTAAACAAACAACTGGAATTCATAAATTGTTCAGGCTGTGACCTACACCAGGCTTGTGGGACATAGGACTCTTGGATGTGCAATAGACCTACAGTCGGTCTGTTTTACCCACCTGTAAACAGAAGTGATAAATCCAAATGTAGTGTAAAACTTACCTGAGCCCAGTGTTGCAAATTAGTGCCACAGAACTGGGGGTAACAGGCCCAGGCATGGATAAAACTCTGTTTTAACTAATGATCCTTAAGAATCCTAAGCTGTTTGGATAATAACTCCTAGATCTGTGCAGGGATGCACAGTGCTACCAGCAGAACCAGAAATACTGTGTGTATTTCATGGGTCTCAAATCAGGGCTACTTACAATCCAACGTCTTACTTATGGCTTTTAAAGAGGTTCAAATTTCAGTTCCTGCAGAGGAATTGCACATTTGGAGGACGTCCATCCATCACATGGGAGTGCACACAAAAGGCACTGAGTTCTGGTCAATGGCTTAACCGAGTCCAAGGGCGAACACCCCATGGTGACATGAAGACCTCCACCCAACACAAAGTAGTGTCTGTTTGTCCTATTCATGATGGTCATGCAAAGGCAAGCGCAGTTCATTCATTTTAAAGTTCTTTGGAAACAAGATCCAAAATGGGTCACTCTCTGGTGTAGAACAAGTGCAAAAAATTCTCAGCTGGTTCAGGCAGACAGAACTTGCTTCAGTTCTGTAAGTTCAGATGATCTTCTGTATAATACTGGCATGAAGGAGACCCTTTTCTCACAGAGCTGGCTCGTGGGGTGTCCTCAAGACAAATGCAGCAGCCTGGAGCTTTTGCACCAGGGCTGCCCCTTGCTCCAATTGCACATTTTCAACAGGGAATTCCGACGGATTCCCCGTGAGCCGGGAGGGCGGCGCAGATGCAGCCTCAGCCAAGCAGCTCCGCCTTCTTCCGCAGGATGAAGTCGAAGTTCACGTGGCTGTTCATGCCGTAGAAGACGTTGGCGTCGCGGGGGAACACCAGCTCTGCAGAACAGGGCCAGGGCAGCGTTAGCAGGGAAGGGGGCACAGCAGCAGGAAAGCTGAGAGAGGACAGGGAACGGGAGCAGCACGGTGCGGGCAGGGTCATCTCCCTGTTCTGCCACAGCAGCTTCCTGCAGGAAAGGGAGCAGGGCAGGAGGGGGAGGCCACGCTCAGCCTGGCAGAGGCCCTGGCAGACTCTCTCAGAGAAGGCTGATGATGGGTGAGATCCAAGGGCCTGATCCCAGGGAGGCAGAACATCACCCCCACCCAAAATCCTGTGGTCACTCTATGGCTGCAAGGCACACATGAAGTCAGCCTGGCAGCCCAGGAGCTGGCTCTGCCTGTGGGAAGGGAGCTGTGCTGACAGAAACCACTCCTGAGCAGCCAGGGGGTTCTCACTGGCAGCTGTGACCAGTCCCACAGCATTTCTAATGCTTCCTGTTTTTTCCCTTTGAAATCCAACAGAACTTTCTGGGCAGCAGCAGAGTTCTGCTTCCCTACCTTTGTCCTCAGAGATGACCTGCACAAGCTCATAATCTTCAACTGCATCAGGCTCGAGGTTGTGCTTCAGCAGGGCTCGCTGGGTGACATCAGGGATTCTGTCTTGGTTGGTTATCTGGAAGATAAGGTGCATTGAGAGATTCTTCTCATTCACTCTCATGATTTAGCAGTTAGTGAAAACCTGACTGTTCGTTCTTGGAAGAGATCCCAGAGAACTGAAAAAACAGGTCAGTAACAAAGGGGCAGGTGCTGACAGATACTAAACTTAGCGTTTCTGACATTTTTAGGTGGTGGCTTTTTAGTTCAAGTTTACACAGATACAGTACTAATAAAGACAGCAGTAGATCCCAGTGTCTTCTCCCTCTGAGAGGCCTCACTCTCACCAGCCACAAAAGCCCCCACGAAGAGCTGCCCCAGCTGCTGTTGCAGGCTCCTGCACTAAGCGCCTCCTTGGACATCCTGCAAAGCTTTCTGGCCTTATAGCTGGGTTTGCTGTGTACTGTTGAAGTGCATCTGGAGCAGACACACAGCTCCTCCAGAGCCTCCTGCAGTCTCACCAGCAGCCAAATCCATCAGGCCCTCAAGGAACAACTTGCTGGATTTGGGGAAGTGAGACCATTAAAATGAAGAACTAAGATGCTGAGAACTACCCCACATTTGTTTCCCCCAGCTGAGCTCTAAGCCACATCACCCATGGTCCAGCACCAGTGGCATTACTGGGATATGTCTGTGGAATAAGCAGAGGGAAATGCCTGAATTCTGGGGCTGCTGGTCTGGCGAGAGGAGGGAGATTCTCCCTTCTTCACCAGGAGAAGCTGTGGAATTAAAGGGCATGTCAGCTCCATCCCCTGCAGCTCCCTGTTTCCAGAAACCAGCTCCTGGGGAAAGCTGCTCCAGGGAAAATGTACCATCTTATGTCAAAACCTCAGTGTGCTCACAGTGCTTTCACCTGGAGCTTTTTTATAAAGCACAACCTCCCATTTCCAGACCAGAAGCTTCCCTAAAGCTGTTTTAAAACCTCTCGTTCCTACCAGGCTCCATTCTGCATGGCACCAAAAGGTGCCATTTTCCCATTCCAGCCAGGTTTGATGAGCCAGCTCAGTGAAGGGGTGCTCTCAAAACCCAGTGATGGGTTCAGTCACCCCACCATGGACACACCTGCCGAGCCCAGAGCCGTGCCACTCACCAGGATGCTCTTGTAGACGCTGGCATGGAGCCCGTCCATGCTGACCCGGATGATGCAGGAGCCCTCGCTCTGCCGGTTGTACACGGGCAGCACTTTGGGGGCACTGCCTGGCACCAAGCCCGAGTCCCTGGAGGGGATGGAGCCACTGTCCAGGCCTGAGCCAGGGTCAGAGATGGAGCTCTTGCTGGAGCCAGAGCCCTTGTCGGAGCTGATGGAGCCCTTGTCAGAGTCATAGCCCTTGTCAGAGCCCACGGAGCTCTTGTCGTCGGTGGAGGCCAGCAGGAATGAGGGTAAAGATGACACCCCTGAGGAAGGCGTGCTCATGGGAGAGTCAGGAGAACAGGAGGATAAGGAGTAGCCGGAGATCTGCACAACAGAAAGGAAAGTGCTGTCACAAAGGGGACATTTGGTGTGTCCAGCTGTGTCATTGTGCCAGAGGAACAATGGGAGAAAGCAGAAGGCACAGACAAAATCTCTGTCACCCACACTCTGCCCAGCCTGCTGGCAAGGGGATTCCTGGCCTCCTGAACTGAAAACTGAACTGAAAACTGAACTGCACTTGATTAATTACAGCATTTTAATGACAACTTCTGTCCTGCTGGGGATGCTCCGGCCTGACAGTAAGAGCAGCCCAGGAGGTGGCAGCAGATCCAAGGAACAGCATGAGGCTGTAGGTGGCCAGCCAGGAACTGGGACCAGCTGGGAAGGAGCAGAGGGTGTCACAGGCAGTCCTGCTCCAGGTGAGAGCCTTTACACAAGTGGAAATACACACACCCCTCCTTCTCTGCCATTCTCCTTGAAACTGCCCCCTTCCTTTCCCTGCTCAGCATTTGCCTTTCTCTCCCTCTGCCTTGCTCAAAAGCTCCCTGACAGGAACAAAACCCACTGTAAGGGACAACACAGAACATTGTGCAAGAGCCCCGACTGGATTACTTTCATTTTTACACATTTCTCTCTCCGTTTCACTAAAACCAATGCTTTAGTCAAGACCAAGAACCTTGGGCAAGTATCTTGGGCCTGCCTGCAGCATGCAGAGGCCTCAGCTGTACCTTTTTCAGAGGGTCCTCAGGACTAGAGACAGGAGTCACACACACATCCTCAGTTTCGGAGTGATTAAACTCACACGATGAAACACTGGCTGAATCCGTGCTTTCCCCGGAGCTCCCTCCTACAGGAGAGCTCTTCAGGGGTTGTTCTTTGGGTGGGGTGAACACATCAGTGCCCAGAAAAAGTCTAGTATAGAAAGAAAGCAAGCATAAAAGCCAGTAAGTGGGAGCTGGGTTGAGCAAAGCTGTCCCTAGGTTCAGAACTCTTACATTCTGGAGTTTTTTCCTCTCTGGAGTGGCCTGTTGTTTTCATTTCCTTTGTGGTGTTTATACAGTTTGTCCAGAGGTTTGTTACAGGCTAACACAACACCTTCCTGACCCAGAGTGCCCACAGCTGCAAGGCCACAACCAGCCCATGCCCCACTAGAACACTCCCCGTCCATCTCTTCACATTTTCAGGCTCATTTAACAGAAAAAAGGGCTTCAAAGGGCAAATTCACCCCCCTGCCAATTCCTGCTCGCTCTTAGGGTGCCACAGGTACCAGGTTCTCTAGAAGGCTGGAGACACACACAGTAAGATCATAAAGTGTAAATTAGAGGCACTCCCTCTCCAAGACTCATTTCTAAATGCAGGTCAAGTGACTTGAAAGGAGTGTCAAAGGAAACAAGCTGGTCTGACCCACCAAGAGGTGGAGCAGGGAGCATCAGCATGCAGTTATTGATTTAATACAGCTCAGAGAGGTGTCACTGACTGCTTTTCTACAGTATTCATTTGCAAAACACATTCAGAGTGCAGATGTTTTTACTTCAGTCTTTGAGCTCTGCTTTATTCCATGCAGCTTTCCCTGCATTCCTGCTAGCCTCTTGTTTCCCATGTCCAGCTGCATGGCCCTGTCCTGTTTGAATCTTCATGGTAGCACACCAAATTGGACCATGTCCCCATGATTTTTTTTTTCCTTCTCCAGCTGGAAGGCAGATTGTTTCCACTATCAAATGCCTTTTTGATAACCTTAATTTTCATATTAAAATCCTGCAAGGAATTGTGCATGTCTATAGCAATTTAGATTAATAATAGACCAGACTTTATCCTCATTTACTCTGTTTTCCTGCTGCATTCAGCAAAGTTACTACACAATAGGCACCGAATTATAATCCAGCACTAAAATGGTTCATTTTTTTGACACCATAGGAAGGATTCTTTATTCTAGTCTCTTCTACCTTTAATAATCCTCATGACTGCTTCTAGCAACCCAAAGGGACAGCTTCAGCCACAAGGCTGTATTTCTCCTTAAAGCAATGCAGGGCTGTGGATCCCCAGCCAGGTTCTGCAGCTGATTAAATGAGTGCTGCTTGTTTGAGTGATCCAGGTCCCCATTCCCACCCAAAACCCCTCTGCCCCATCATAACTCACGTGCTGATCCTCTTCACCATGCTTTTCTGGGATTTTGGAGAGAGGATGTTGGTATCAGCAGCTGCTTCAGCCTCACGTGAGAGCTTGTAACTGCAGGGCAGAGGCCAGCAGGTAAATATTTGCAGACAATGTCATTTAGTTGTACAACGTTATTTAGTTGTACATCTCACAGCAGCAGCATTCAAGAAATCCCAGAGTCCTTCAGTTGTTCTCACCTCACAGAAGGTGGCAGTGCCCCAAAGAGGAACACTGCTCTGCCTGCACTTTACCAGGGCCAGGGGGATATTTCACCTCCTTGGAATAGGTTTGAAACTAGTGCTCTCCAGTGTTTGTATGTCCCTGCCCTGACCTGCCCAGGTGTGTGTGGGGGGTGAGAGCAGAGGTTTGCCAGCTGCACTGAGGACCTACCTCTCCTCCTCCGTTAAGTGTCGCTGCCTCCTGAACCACTGGATGAATTTTTGGTCTGGTATCAGGCAATAGCTGTTGCATGAAGATTGCAGGAGCTTGATTTGGGCAATGACTTCAAATTCCTAAGAAAAGAAATAATCACATAGAAAGTCTAATTAGAAAACAAGATTATATTCATTTGTACAACGAGGGATCCAGGACAAACTTAGTTTGATGTGAAGTTCAGTTTCAGTTGAGTAACTATTTCAAGAACCAGTTTTCTAACAATAAAGGTGGACTTTTTTTCCTAGGATCCATAATGTGCACTCACACTTGCTCCAGAGGAATGTAAATTGCTACCCCCTTAAGGCACGTGACCAGAGTGTGCTGCTCTTCTGTAACTGCACTTGTACACACACTGCCAGAATAACCCTGGATTGTTTAGGGCAGGTTATTGAGCAGTTCAGGGGAAGAAATGGCTCCATCTCAGCCAAGTCCAGGTCTGCTTTCAAGCCCCAGGATGGAGATTTGGCCTGACTTCATTCAGCCCAAGGTAACCCCAGCACCTTTACTCCTACAGGACATTACTTATCTCTGACCAACAAGGAGAGACTGACAGCATTTATTTCTCAGTCCTCTGTACCTTTTTTTGAGCAGAGATATGCTCTCTGCAGCCTTTCACCTACAAAGGGTTTCCTGCAGGAGAAGGAAGATATTTGCTAACTGTGTGTTCTGGAAAGCAAAGGTCTCCTGCCACTAGGTCTGGTTCAGCTGCTAAAGACAAATGCCCTTGGCCAGAGAGTATCAGTAAACCAAAAATCACAGAACATTCAACTTACCCTTCGTCTCTTCTCAAAATTGATCAGGCCACCCTGTTGGAAGGAAAGAGAAGGGATCAGAGAAGAGCCAGACTTGTATCTTGAGATAAATGCACAAAAATTCATGCAAGTTCTAGTTAATAATACTGCATATTGCTTCCCTTTTCTTTTTGTAAACAGATTTTAAGAGCTGCAGAAGGAGAGGATGCAGAAACAAGTAAACTCAGTTGGGAAGGCAGGGAGGGTATTTAGGGTTCCAAAAAATTGCCCCAAGTTACCTCAACATAGTCCTGAAGGGCTGTGTCAAGCATGATGAGATCGGTCAGGAAGGTGCCAAGGTAAGGGACCGTGCCTTGCATCACTCCCTGCAAGTGAGCAGAGCAATGCTGGATTAATTAACTGAAAAATGAGAATAATTAGAATTCCAGAACACTCCTGTAAGGAAATGAAATTTAAGTAACCTGCTTAACCAAGCATCAGTCCTACAATTATGTTTTCTTTCATTACATCATTTTCATTAGATAATACTGAATTTAAATCCAATTCCAGTGAGACCAGGACACTCTCACAGGTACTACCCAGTGGTTTTGTACTACAATATTGCTATCACTGATTCCCAACAGTGAGTCTCCAGAAAACCCTGCCTTTGGGAGAAGCACTGAGGACCAGGGACAGGGTCCCTCTGTCACCTGCTGCAAGAGGAGGAGCTGGGGAATGGTCCTGGCGAGCCTGTGTCAGCAACTTCTGCTTCATCCCTGTGGGGTTTTACTTAGAGATGTGTGATTATACCTTGTGATAGTGAAGTCAAATCAAGCCACCATTTTTTTCTCTCTAAGAAGTGACCATCTTCCCCAGCCATCCACTGCATTTTAATGCTAATTATTCACACTTTGAACTTCTAGACTGCCAGCACTTGCAGAGTTCAGGCTGGCTCTACACTTGCAAAGGAAACACTTGTTTCTACCATCCAGAAGGATCTGTATTTTTTCCGGTCAACTACCCAGACAAAAATCACATTCAGCACTTTTGCCTCGCTATTCCAGATTTCTCTCCCCCTGTCCTTTTAAATCTTTGCCAGCTTTGAGACAAAAACCATTTTCACCAGCAGACTGGAACACAGACACATTTTACAAAGCAATCTCTGTAGAAGCCTGTGCAATTTTCAAGCTGGTATGTCAGAAGCTTCATCAGCATGTTTGAAAGTAAATGAGACTTCTGCTCTGCCAGAGCTAATTATCACAAGAACTCCAGTATTTACAGCAGCACGTATTTTACTACATGGAAATCACATTTCTCTCTAAAGTGTAACAAGAGTAGATAATGGAACTCTTTCTTGTAGGACCGAAAAAGAGAGCTGGAAGTGATGACCACGTGTTTATATCCATTGATCCCTCCTGCCCACTCACTCTGGTGAAGACCTTTCAAGATTTTGCTTCTTATAGAACTGGCCAATTAGGGTTAATCATGTTACTAGTTCAAAAAGGGGAGGAAAACCCCCAAACACACCTTGTTTTTTTGAAGTTGCAGTCGCTTCTGTGACTTTTTCTGATTTTCTTTCTCGCTACTGTCCAGATTTGCAAATTTGGATGTTGCTTCCTGTGAGGTGATAGAGAATTAAAGGCAATTAATGAAGGATCCAAGTGGTAAACTGGCAACTACATGCATGTAAAATAGTAAGTACATTTAGCCAGACAAGTTAAGCCAGCAAAAAATAGTTGCTGTGCAGACACACATGTGTCTACATGCAGGTTGGTCTCCTGGGACTTGGATACTTGGGAATTTTGACAAAATGATTGGGAATTTTGGACAAAAATCACCAAAGATGACTGTGAGGGAATTTTTCTGCAGAACAGCTCTGGCCAAAGCCAAGTGCTGATGAAAATCTCTTGAGAGTTTAAACCAGAGAAGCTCAGACATACTTGTGGTGTCTAGATGCTCTATCCCAACACTCCTGACATCAGGATTTCTGGTTAATTCCCTTATCAGACCTGCTACAAGTAAAGATCTTCATCTTATGTAATGCTTTGTTGTTTTTCTTATGTGCAACACCGAGATTCAGTGACTCTGGCTTACTGACTAATCCAAAACCATGCAGGAAATTAAGGGAATGGGTTTTCATCCCACAGCTCCAGCTTTCCTATGAATGGATGAGATATTTCCCCACAGTTCTTCAAACCTTTATTTCCCTGGACGCACAGGGGATGTTGGAGTTACATGTTTCTTACAGTGGTTGTGTAGATGTGTCACAAATCATTACCAATGTCTGTTCAGGAGGAGAGAACACTGCTCCCTTGCCATGCCACCCCATCTGTTTCCAATGGCATTTTGTTTCCTCCACACTTGGATTTGCAGGATGGACGGGCAAGGTCCAACATGGCTTCCTTTACAGGGGCTCTTTATAGTGAAGGAAAACTAAGTCTTTGAGGATTCAGGGGATATTAATCCTCCACATGGTCCAAGCTGAAAAGCAGGGGAGAGGTTCTGGCCATTCTAAGGGATATTTCTCCTCTTCACTGTTTTTTTCAAATCTGCTTAGGGCAGCTGGAGGGTGATTTACTGGGAGCCAGAGGTCTGGGCTCAGTCCGAGTTGTTTTGTCTTTTAATACTTAGTTAAAAAGAGGCTGTTCTGAACACACATTTTCCCTCTATGTTTATTATGGTCTCACCTGCTAAAAATTACCTACAGATGTTGATAAATGGATGATAAACAAAACAGACTGACAGATGTGAATGTGTTCACCCACCATTCCTGAGCAAAATAGTGTTTCAGATCCCAAGGCAAGGGGCTGAGGGACAAATGCCAGACTGGCTGGACAGAACTGCCAAAGAATGAACTGGTTAGTGAGTTTATAGGAACTTGAAAAAACCTGCCACAAACATTCCTTAGTTTTTGCAGAACACAGCCTTTCCTTGCCATTCTTCCTCACCCCTTTCAGGCTCCTGAGCTTACTGGGGTTCACCCCAATGAGTGCATAAGTCAAACTGCTCCACACAGAGCCTGCTTTGTTGTCCATCTGGCCACTCATAGAGTAGGAAGCCTGTTCCTTCAGAATTCCCAGCCCTGTTTCCTAGTTCTAAGGAAGGTACAGGATAATGGGATAAACATCTTGGATTGATTCCTCAGCTGAAGCTGTGGCATTGTTCCAGTGACCTCATGGGCTGAGGGGCTGCAAGGCCTGCTGTCCACCCAGATCATGCTGCCAAAGCCTGCTGGTTGTGGCTATCCAGGCTAAAGCTACTGATTCTTCCAGGAACAAGGAAATCAACTCTCAGCCCAGCAAGAAGTTCAGGTTTTACAGCCTGCTCTTCCCTAAAGCCCCACCAAAGGTCTTTGAGGAAGAGATGAGCTTTGGCAGCTGGTTTCAAAAAGGGTTAAACCTCAGATTTCATTGAGATCACAAGTTTTGAACTCACACCAGTTCTCACCTTCATCAGCAGCTCCCTACTAGTCAGATAGTTGTCATGGTCTGAGAAGATCTCAGACAGCTCTTCATACATCAGCAGGATGTCCCTGCACAGGAGAAGATAATATCATTTATGTCATTAGCAAGCACACTAAAATCCAATCAAGTTTCTGTATCTTTCTCATCAATCATTAACAGTTCCACTTACAAAAGATAACAGCACCAAAATGCACCCAGTGAGATGCTGCACATCTCCTGGGAGCCTTGGTGGGACATTCTGGTGCTTCCAGTAAAGTTGGGCTTCATCTGACAGCAAAGAAACACCACCAGCAGCCCCTGGGCAGGGCTTTGAACTGTTGGTGCAGTATGAGAATGGGTCAGGGGATACAAAGGAACAGAAAAACACCTGAGAGGGAACCCAAGTTCTTGATTTTTGCCCTATTGCATGCATTCTGGAAAACTAGAAGCATTCAAGTATAGGAGTAGTCTTTTGCCCAACACTATAAACACAAGATAGGCAGTATTTTGATCAGAAACACAGGGCAGCAGAAGGAAAATCCCACCTCTGTGGAGAGGAAATACAGAAGGATACTGCCTAGCAGAGTGATACTTTAATTTATCAAAGGCAAAGAAATCTGGTTTCCCGAAACTGAATGAGCAGAACACCATCTTTTCTAGACAGCAGCTTCTGGCATCTGTAGGTCAGGCAGGAAATATTATTAACACAATAAAGTGTTCCCCTGGAAGAAATATTATCTTCAATACTGGGTTTTGCAATTTGGGAATATATTTTATGTAAATATCAGCACCAGGAGAAGAGCTGGGAGGATTTGTAGCAAGCTGGATCTCCTCAGACTTTAGGGAGAGAAGAAAACAAGCAGAGATTGTGGTGACCTAGGAGTGGTGAGCATGAGCTGGGTGAGAAGCCAGTGCCATAAAGAGAGGTTGTGGAAGACCCAGTATGCTAAAAAGGATAGAATCCAGTATCCCCAAGGGCAGATTGTCCCCTCAACAGGAAAGAGGAGGTCACAGGAGGGGTCTGAGCCTCCCAGGAATGGGAGGTTCTTCTGACAGAACCCATGTCAGTGAAGGGACAGAAGAGGAAGAGTGAGGAGAAGATGAAAAGAAGGAGCACTGAGCCCTGTGGCCCTTGGGAAATGAGGGAGAGGCTTACTTGGAAACACACATCCAGGTGGTCTTCAGCCGATAGATGGAGTTGGACTGCAGAGCTGAAATGATGGCCCTCAAGGAGGAGAAGTTCTTCAGGATCCTGCATTCCTGCGAAAGGAGCGGTTGGAAACACAGAAGCATTAAATGTCAGCACTACACAGACCTTAGTGCTCCTCTCTCTGAGCCCTGTCAGGCCTGCTACACGTTCTCACTGCTGAGAAGCAGCTGTGCAAATACTGAGCATCAAAAATATCACTCCCCACTCCAGCCACCAAACACTTCACGAGCTTTGGCATTTAGAGCTTGTTTTCCTCACTTTCATGTATTTGTGGTGTCACAGCTTCCAGTTCTCCAAGTAAAAATAAAAGTGGAACTGAGTCCATGAAGCCATGGTGAAAGGCACAAAGGTTATACTTCTTAAAAAGCTCTTTATAGTTACCAATCCCTTTTACCCCTTAGGGAGAAAACCAGGCTTTGCCTCTTTATATGTGGTATTTAAAATGTAAACCCTCAATCATCTCAGTGTCAATTAAAAATAAAGAGATGCAAAGGAAATACCTGTTATTCAAGTATGTGCACACTGTTAAAGAGAAAAACCTTCCCAGCTTTTCCAGAGTTGGGATCAAATCTGAACAGAGAGACTGGTTAATGGATGTTTCTTATACGGCTACTGTGTGGCAAAAGCTTGGGTGGAAAATGATAATGAAAAACTCAAAAAAGTAGCACAGATTCCTCTTAAAGTGGAGGGAAGCAAGAGGGAAAGTCTGGTCTGTGACTCCTGGAAATCTGTTTGTGGCTCAAGAACAAGAGCTTGGATACCACAAACTTCAGCACAGGTGTCTGTACATGCAACTCCAGCAGACAAAACACCTGCCAACTTGACTGCTGCATGGAGATAAGAATGTATTCAAACTCCAATTCTGCTTCTCAACATTTTTATGAATCTGATTCTTACTCTAATAATGCTTATTATGTAAAGGATCCTCACAGTGAAACAAACATGATTTATTTCCTTTGTAGGACTGAACAAATGTAAAGCAACCTCAGCATAAGCGAAAGTCAGACCTTAATATATCAGCATCTCTGTTCATGAGCTGCATTAAAAGCCACTGAACAGCTAAGGAGAGTACAAGCTCTCCCAGTTACTGACCCACAAAAAACTGTGCTAATTAGGAGATTACCTTTATCCAAGTGTGGCTTAAGCAGAGAGTCTGGGCCAACAGCACCTGAAGCAGGTGGACACTTAGGTCAGATAAACACCAAGTTCAAGATCATGGGGCAGGACTCACTAGAACTGAAAGCTGTTTTAGCATGGCTTGAGGGCAAAAAAAAAGCCACAAAACATCTCTTCTCCAGAGACTGACACGTTAAAGAATGAGACCTTTCTTTTTGTTCAACCTGAAATTTAGGTTGTGGAGAACACGAATTTAGAGTCACAAATTATCAGCTTCTCTTCTTTCTTCCCAATACAACAGGAGCTTGAACTGGAAGATCCAATGTGAAATCATCTTGACTTAACTGCACACTGTGTAATTTAGAGCACAGCAGGAATTTCATCTAATATTGGAGTTAGTGTTCTCAGTGGTTCAACCGACTGCAGACTAAACTTGTGCAAGCTTTCATTTGCATGTAAAAAGAATTTTTAAGACTGGTTTTAATAACTTCGTCTCATGCTGTGTCCTTCACAGAGGGAAAACCAGAAATAATCCTGTGCAGAAACAGCTTTGATTTTAAAAATTTTAAGCATAGCAGGACATTGATTATTTCGTTTTTATTTTTAAAGAAAATATTGTTTGAGTGAAATTGGCTGCTCTTGCTCAGGAACCTTAAATCTAGATGGAGCAGAGGCTGGCAGTAGAGAAAGTATTCAGTTTATCTTCTGAACCAAGAAAATGGATCCAAAAGTCATGAAGAGATAACAAATGTGGATCTCCATGCTGCTAAGTTTAGTTATCAGTGAATAACTGTACTTTAATGAGTGGATTATTTTGTAATTCAGGCACCTAACTATTCAAAACACTCATTTGCATGCACAAAGCAAGCAGCTTTCCTCAGAAGTGGGCAGCTTATGTGCACCCAGCTGCTGTACATGTGCCATTATTCTGCAGAGTGTGCATATACATTTTTCATGTGTTTCATGCTATGACTGGAGCACTTAATGAATTAAGTAAAGGGAGAAGCACAGAATGAATCAGCAGGGGTGTAGAACAAAGTTCTACAACAAAACAAAGTTCTAGAACAAAAGTGAGAGGGATGAGGGCAGTGCCTTTCCTGACTTCCCCAGGCCTCCCTTCTGCCTTGGGATGATGAAGAAGTTCTGTCCAGCCTGCCCCAGGAAGAAGACCCTTTTAGCTGGTGCCCTCTGCCACTTAGATCTGCGTGTAGAAATTGGAAATCAAACTTCCTAATTCCTTCACACAGGCAATAAAGCATGCATCAGATGATGATAAAAACAAGCAGATGTAAGTGGCACAGGAGAGGTCCAAGACCTTCCCCATACCAGCTTCCTGAACCATGCAGTTGCCAGAGCTCAGGTGCCAGGACGGAATACTGCCTCTGGAAGCACAGAAGTTGCCAAGGTTGGAAAGCCTCTGGCTTCAGCTTTTTCTGACTGTTCTCTATAGCTCAAGAAGAATCCATGTGATTCTCAGAAGTCAACACACATCCACATGGAAGTGCTTGAAATAGTCCCTTCCAGAGAGGTCTCATTTATTGCCAGCTGCCCAGTGCTCCTAGGGGCATTAGGAAGGTTACAGTAAAATATTAAAACCTAGGAAATTAGCAAACTAGTTATGTAAAGCAGGCATGGAAAAAACCCCTTCTTGCAAAGATTAGGAAAAACATAAAAACATGGAATCTGCTACAAGAACCTTTTGGAAGCTCTCCTGAGGCACATGGAGGACAGGGAGGTGATTGCACATGCTGGTGAAGTCCTGCCTGCCCAGGCCAGAGGCCTCCCACGATGGAGTGATTCCATCAGTGGACAAGGGAAGAGCTACTGATATCAGCTATCTGGAGTTCTCTAAAGCTTTGGCATGGTCAAGTATTAACCCCATTTCCATGAGGAGAGGAAGGGCAATATTTATTTAGTGTCACAAAAAAATCAGTTAAAAATAGAAAGAATTAGAGCTAAAATGGCCTGGGACCAATGTGTACAACCCCTTTCTCCTCTCCCAACTCCTTCCCGCCAAGGCACCCACCCCAACAACATTAAACAGAATAAATGCTTTACATGTGCAATATTAATCCACTTCTCAATGATCTTGGCCCTTTGCTGGATTTTGAGCTCCCTGGTCCCCAGGATAGTGCTGATGACACATTTGGTGACTGCATTGAACTGAGTGATGGTGGCTCTGACAGTTGGAGCCAGGTTCTTGTTTTCCTTCTTATCCCTTTGAGACCAGATGGATCCCAAACAGTGGTAGGGCACAACTCTTCTGAAGAGCATCTAGAGTGAAACAGAGGTGTGGTAAGCCAGCAGGTTTCTCCTAAATCTCTTTTATTCACAAGAAGAAATACAGATTTAGAGGACAAATTTGACCTAACTCTAATATGATACTTAAAAGTAAATGGTGGTTCTCTCTTAGTTTAAAATATCCCTTGGCATACTCTTTATAGGCTTGATGCCCCAAAAGAACTACCAGCTAAACAATACTGGGAAAATAAGGGACACCTTTATATCAGCTGCATAACCAAGATTTTTTTTTTAAATATAATGATATTTAGAAGGGAATTGATACAGACAAAGCAAAATCCGAGCATTACAGTCCAGAGTACCTAGCCATCTTTAAGCTAGGTAGTGTTATAGTTAAAATGTGCTATTTCTCAGTGCCAATAACTTTTGCAAAAGAGGCTACACATTAAAAAAACAAAAAAACAAAAAAAAAAAAAAAACAAACAACAAAACAAACAAAAACCTTCAAAATTACAGAAGGAAAAAGCTCAATTACGGAAACAGCTGGGATAACCACAGAGCTGTGTTCTGTGTCCCAGCAGCAGTCCAGTTCTGGAACCCTACACTTAAAACAATGTAACTTTATAAAAAAAGTCTTATTTTATAAAGTTATATTATATGAAACACTCTACATACCACATCCATGTATGTCAACTGTTCTGCCACAACGTGGTCTTGAAAAGAGGAGAATTCTTCTGGATTGCTGATCTCCAGTTCCTCTCCATCAACCAGGTCACTGCAGGAAGTGGTACAAAACCCATCTGGCCAGGATGGAAAACAACACTCAGTGAATTTATACAGCAAACAATGAATCAAAGCAGGTGTTTATTTTGCAACATCACTGTATTACAGCAGAATGCCCCAAGGGCCCTGCCTGATGTAATGGCCCCTCTGTGCCATTGGAGTGAGAAAAATGACCAGAAGATTAAATTGGCAAAGAAAAGGTGGAATAAAAAGAAAGAGAGAGAACAAATCTTAGCAGAGAAGGGGCTTAACCCATTTGCAAACTATTCTTCTGAAAGAAAAAGCATCACCACCACCCCAACAAAAATTCCTTTCTGACATTGCACAGTTTTGTTAATCTATTTTTCAGTATTTATAATCTGAAAAAAAAATTCAAACTACAAAGGCATGAGGCTGCAGTTATACCCCCAAAATACTGCATTAGGAATGCTCTTCAATCCAGAAATAAAAGAAGATACCAGATTTCCAGGCACCCTTTGTGCCTACATGGGCTATGCTGAAGAAGCTTTATTCCTTCACCTTTTCTCTCAGGGAATTTTTCCCAGGAAATGGAATACAGTGAGCACCTATGATATTCTGCTGAATGGTTCTTCTAAATCTGCACTATGCAGCAGAGAGAAGCTGAGAGAGCAGAACTGTCCTCACTGAGGGATCTGAGCCAGTGCAGAAAGGAAAGGGTTCCACAGCTGCTGCCATGTCACCTTTTGGCTCCCAGAAGTTGGGAACAAAAAATTCAAACACCAAGAAATATGCCCTTGTTTCCCATGGTAGAGGAGGAAGAAACAGAAACTCCCTGAAAATAAATCTTAATTCCTTTTACTGTAAGGCAACAGTAACTCCATAAGGAGGGAGAAAAAAATAGGGACTTGTTGAAGACTAACAACCAAAGTACTGAGTTTACTACTGGTGAGATTTCATTTACAAAAACAAAGAGTGTTATGCAAGACTTCATACCCAGTTAAAGCAGAGCATTAAAGCAACAACAGCAGATAATGTGATAGAGAATCATTGTTTTTCAAAATACTTCATTGTTCCTTCCTCCAGTAATTAACAGAACATAATCACCAATGTAAATTGCTACAGTTTTGATGTAACAAGTTGTGTCTACAGGCTGATTTCCATCTGTACATTTGAATTGCACAATTTATTGCCAGAATTCAGGGGGGTAAATGGAGACCTCTGTTCTAGCACTACTTTTTCATGGCTGTTTTGTAACAATTTGCATAATTAAATGGACCTGGACTGGACTGCTACAAGAATTTCACTCCTTTTGGCTTTGTAAAACCTCCTTTTCCTTTTGGCTCTTGAAATTCAACTGAAAATCCTCACCACTGAGCTGCAGCTCTACCCAAAACCTCACAGCACACTTAAAACGAGGTCCAGAAGCACAATGTAAATTTTCCTTTTCTTTTTTCATTCCTCTTTTTCACCTTCATAGACATGTAAGCAGTCTTTTCCCTACTCTCCAATAAGCTGGAATCCCCTTGAACTCAAGTATCTCATCATCTTAGGATCCCTGTGATCCACTCAGCCCTCTCAAAGTCTGACTGCCTCTTGACTGCACTGAGAGCAAGCACGTGCCCCTCCTGACCCTGCAACCTCTGCCTCTCCTTGTTTTGCTTGCTCAACCTGCAAGAATTGAGGCCAGAAGCAGCTTTTATCTTCCTGTCTGGTAGTGCAATCTAATCTACTGGCATGGCTGATGGCAGCACAGAACAGAGGTTTGATTACCCAAATCAAGCTGTTGGATTAGAGCTCAAATTTCAAAATTCAGAACCCAGCAGGAATGCTTTGGGACAGTAATTGTCAACAAAGATTGCAGAAAATGTATCAGGAATTTTGAAAGAAAATGTACAAAGATGGAGCTCTGATAAATGTAAGGCAATCCCAAAACTCTTTTTTGCAAATCCCACAACTTAATTTCAGTGCCCTCCTCTTATTTTACTCTAATAACCAGCCTCTACTCTGCCACAACTCAGAAAATGTTATCATTCCTAATGGCCCACCTATGACTCAAAAAAGAATGTTTTCAGCTGTCACTTGAGGAAACAAATACAGAAGCAGGGCTTCAGGTAACTTCTGTTCACTCTGAGTAACAGATGAGCCCAAATACAGTTCTCATGAGTTTTCTTTGTTTGACTGGGGGAACCCAACCCAGGAAACATCAGCACAAGTGACATCTGAGCCATCCTGTTCCCTCACCTGTGCTCAGTAAAGGCCTGGGCATTCCTCCTTTTTCTGTTCATGACTGAGTTATTTTGACATTTCACAGTCCTATGCATTGACATGGTATTTCTGGAGCATCCAGCAGACGTGACTTTCATGGAATGAAAGTGGGTTTTTTTCTGGCATTTCCTTTATCATTTATGGCACTAATTATTCCCTCTCACCCCTCTACCAAAGCTGGAAGTTGATTACAGTTTTCATTCACACCCTGTGTGAGCTCTCCCCACTCCCAGGCTCTGCCACAGGAAGTTTTCTGACCAGGATACAGGGATGTGTCAGGTTTGTGTGACTACAGTTCACTATTGTTCCAGCAGACTGTGACCCCCAATAACGTAAGATTTTCCTCTGTCCTTGGATACCAGCAGCCAGCCACTCCAATAGGAAAAAACACCCACAGGCACTTCCTTAGACAATATGGTAACTAGGAAGAAAAGCTGCAGGACAAAGCTTGTGACTCAAGCTGTATTTTGTCACAGCTCTGTATTCTGTTTTTTGTTTGTTTGGGGTTTTCAGGGTGAGGGGGAAGGTTCAGTGAGAAGCCCAGCTAGAGAGCAGCTGTGTGTTTTAACTCAGTTACATGGGAAGTGTGCTGACAATTAACCAGTTGGCTGCTGCAGTAATCTCAAAACTTTGGCTAAATATTAGAGAAGTGTTGGATTTCCCAAGCCATCCCAGGATGAACAGACATAGGCACCTCACACTGAAACACTATTTCATCCCTCACAGAGCCTGCAGCCTTACACAGAGGGTGGGTTTCCTTTAAAACAAAACAAAACAAAAAAACAAACAAACAAACAAGAAACCAAACAAACCACCAAGACAAAAGTCACTGGTGAGCCTCACAATATTACTGATAAGCATGAGAAGTGGTGAAATGTACTGCACATAAATCCCTGGGGCATCTTACAGTCTGGGAGGACAGAAAGAGAGAAGGGAATGGTAACTCACCAACAGCTTCTACTTCTTGGTTCTGAAACTGCTTCAAGAGGTTCTGCACCCTACTCTCCATGTCAGAATTGGGCATATTGTTCTTCAGATAATCCAGCAACTTCAGCAAACACATGTAGTCAGGGGGCTCCCTGAAATCCTCCGAGCACTGATCGAGCCAGGCCCGTAAGACTGATGCTATTTCACTGCAAGTGAACAGAGAGAACACATTGTTTGCCTCCAGATGGGACTGAGTGTACCTGTATCCACCAGAACAACAAACACATGAGACATCCACAGCCCACCTGAAGTATGTGTGCTGAGCTGTGCCACAGCCATGTTTAACAACCACCAGACATTACACACACCATCAACAGCACAACAGAATTTCTTCATTCCATCTTGGGCCACTGGGATAAGCTCAATGTCTGCTCCATAACCACTCCCTGGGATCTTGTGGGAAAATAGCAGAGAGGAAACAAGGTATTCATGGCTCCTTCCCAGTGGAAATGCTAAATCAAATGCTTCCTCTGGGACCTTTCACCAGCTGCAGAGTCTGGGATCATACTGGAGCTGCATATCCCTACACACCATGTTCCTCCTTATCTACAGGCTTGGTACAAAGCCTGCCTGCTCATGAAACTGTGTCTTTCATGGAGGAAAAAGGAGAAAATCCCAAGCCTAACCCCCACAGGCACACACAGCAAGTGGGATTGCCTCATCTGGGAGGATAAAACCCTTGCTGCAGCACGAGCCTGCATGTGCCAGAGCCAGCCTGGGAGTGCCAAGAGAGCTGAGCCTAGGAGACACAGTGGTCCTGCTAATCTTAGTGATTGAAAATGTATCAGCAGCAGAGTCTTGATTTCATCTTCAGCATGAACCAAGGAGGGGCTATCAAATTACAGCACACAAAAAGGGTATCTCGCTCATGCTGGCAGAGCAGGAAAAGGATGCTTTAGGAGCTGTAGAACCACTGGATCTTGTTCAGGGAAATTATCCCAGACTTTGTTAGATACATGCAGCTAAAAGAACACCAACCCATGGACAATCCTTCTACAGACTGAGGGGGATAAGGGGAAAGCAGAGCTGATGACTCAGCATAGTTTCCACCCTGCCTGAAGCAGGGAGGCAGGGGGAAGTGATCCGTTTGTTTGCTTTTCCTGATTTATGTAGGTTTTCATCCACACCCATCTCCTAGATCGGTACTTAGATACTGCACAATATATGCTTACAGGAATGCCATAAGCATATATTGTGCAGAGCCCATATTTGCAGGGATTTATCATCATTTCAACAGGATTTTGTAAGCAAATAAGACATTTTAAGCTATGGTTTTCCAGATATAATTTGCAATGTTGTTGACAATTTTCAACTCAGTGTAGCAAAAATAGAAAACTACTAAAAAAATAACCACTTTTCTTAAAACTTGAAACTTCTTATTTCAGAATAAAGGGCACAATAAACACCTAAACTTCCTGAGAAAAAGGCCCTGAACTTTCCATGTCTCCAAAACCATTCCTGTATCTCAAGTCTCTTCCAGCACAGGAAACTCTCTATTGGAGCTGTTTACAAACACTGGCACATTGCTGCTGCAAGCTGGGAAACCACAGAAGCCTCTGGTTAACTCAGCTGCTCAGCAGCATCCAAAATAACTAATAGTTAAGAAACAGTAAAGAGAGTTTCTCCCACTCTCTGTGTCTCATCTGATGAATTTTTTTCCTCAAAACTCAATTGACTTTTAATACCAGATAGATTTCATACATTGATAGATTTCATACCAGATAGATTGCATCCATTTAAGTCTGTTGTTTCTTTCCCTTCTTGTTCTGATAATGTGACAACTTTGAATTTTCAGTTAAAGTATTTGAAAATCTGTTAGTAACATTCTTTGGTTAGGCTTGCTGACAGAAGAAATGCTGGAATTACCATTTCAGAGCTACGAAAAGTATTTACAATCTAAAATTAACATAGAAACACGTTCTGGATTTCAGGTTTCATTGCAAGCTGTGGTACAGCCAACACTGCCAGACCAGCTCCACAGCCCAAAGCCAGGGAAGACCACAACAGGTAGATGGTCTCAGTGATGTTCCCAGACTCTCCCACCACCCTCCCAGTTTCAGTTGTCCTCTCTAGCCCCACACACACCCAGAATGCTGTCACAGCAGCACCAACAGTCACAAACACCACTGTCCTATGCCCACAGTATTTTCCTCTCATTCCCACCACCAGCAGGGAACACTGCCTCACTCCATGCCCAGATAGTGCATTTCCTCCTGCTCCATGCTCCTTTTCCCCACCCACACCACAAACCATCAGCCCCCTGGTCCCAAAACCAAAAGCCAGCTAGGTATTCTATTCCTACAACCATTGGCCAATTCAGCCAAGATTTGGAAGGAGGAGTCTCTCCCCAGAGCAAGTTCTTGTACTAACATTGTTCACACACTCTCTACACTAAGCTCAGTTTCCAGAGGTTTGGTTGGTGGCCACTTTCTTAAGCTGAACAATAAACAGAGTTTAAGACAGATACAGTCTCACAGAGCAGGGTGAAGAGTTCACAGCTGTTACAGACACTGAATTTGCCAGCAAAATCATTTCAGTCAAGAGGGGAAATAGGAAAGAAAGAAGAGGTACACTGTGCCCTAGTGATCTCCTGCTGCCTTGCTGTTCTACTGCAGTGCCAGGGAATAATGCAGCTTTCCAGAAATGGGATGGACACTTGCCCATATCTTACAGTAGCTTTGTATTTGCTGCCCTCGCAAAGAAACTCTCCATACTTGACAGACTCAGATAGGAACAGGGGCCTTCCAAGAGCTCAGACAGGAAAGAAACACTACAGACTACATTTTTCATGGGTTGATTACAAGTTACAAATTCTTCCTTTCCTATACAAAAATCTCTCAATGCTTAACTCCTGTGCTGCTGGCCACAGACTCCAGGCTCTGCTACACAATGCTTTCAAGTTTCACACCTATCAGAAAGCCTACTAATATCCACACCAGCTTTGCTTGGAGCCCATCTCTGAAGGTTTCAGTCTCCAAAAACTATCCAGGTATGTGGAGAAGTGTATCTGAGCCTGTTGTTCACAAACTGGGACCAAAAACTCACCCACCCCCCTCTGCCCATGAGCTGCACAGAAGGTGACAGTACTGTGGCAGCTCCAGGTCCAACAGCTCTGTCAGCTCAGCAGGGCACAGTGGAGGTGGGAAATGAGACCCTCCCACCACATGGGAATTCTCCATGGTCTTCTCTCTACTGGGAAGACAACGCTAACAATCCTGACAGGATCTGATAGGAATTAAAGAAAGCATTTCACAGAATCACAGAATTAACTAGGTTGGAAATTCCTTTGAAATCATCAAGTCCAACCTATGACCTAACATCTCCTCATCAACTAAACCATGGCACTGAGTGCCACGTCCAGTCTTTTTTTAAACACCACCAGGGACAGTGACTCCACCACCTCCCCAAGCAGATGACTCCAGAGCCCAAAGAATTTTTCCCTAACACCTAGCCTAAACTTCCCCTGGAATAGCTTAAGACTGTGTCCCCTCCTTCTGTCAGTGGTTGCCTGGGAGAAGAGACTGACCCCCACCTGACTACAGCCACCTTTCAGGAAGCTGTACAGAGTGATAAGGTCTCCTCTGAGCCTCCTTTTCTCCAGGCTAAACACCCCCAGCTCCCTCAGTCATTCCTCACAGGGTTTGTGTTCCCAGCCCCTCACCAGCCTCGTTGCCTGCTCTGGGCGTGTTTGAGCATCTCAATGTCCTTCCCAAACTGAGGGCCCAGAACTGGACACAGCACTCGAGGTGTGCCCTCACCAGTGCTGAGTACAGGGGAAGGATGATTTCCCTGCTCCTGCTGGCCACACCATTCCTGACACAGGCCAGGTACCATTGGCCTTCTTGGCCAGCAGGGCACACTGCTGGCTCATGTCCAGCTGGGTGTCAATCAGTACCCCCAGGTCCCTTTCTGCCTGGGCACTGTCCAGCCACACTGTCCCCAGCCTGTAGTGCTGCAGGGGCTTGGTGTGGCCCAAGTGCAGGACTGGCACTTGCACTTGTTAAACCTCAATTTCTGACCAAAAAAGCAGAAGTGGTGTTTTCTTCCCACTGCAATTATTTCTAAAGAATGAGAAGGGAATCTCAACAGTTAAGGAGAATAAGAGGAATCTCAGTTGCAAAAAGAGGTTAAATGATTAATTTCTTATGAAATTCTATAAGAATGTGCACAAAACTAGCTATAATTTGCCAAATGCACACTTAAGTCCATTGAGAAAATACTCACTACAGATGGCTATTCCCTTTCCTCCACTGTCCAGGCATTGACTCTCAGGCTTGCTCACACAGACTAAATTAAGTCACCCATATTTTCTCAGTTTTGCTTGTTAAATCAGGGGTAAAATGTAAGTAAACCACAAGAAAAGGCTGCCCCAAGGGTGGCTTCTCACACACAGTTTGTTGATAAATACCATCCTGATGACCTCCAGCAAATGATCAGCTCTGTCTGATTTGGAAAAACCTTTTTCAATAACATATGGGAGACTTTTGCTGGGACGCACGTGAAGCCGCTAAGGGAAGAGCTCTGCTTGCTGTTCTTTGTTTTAATTGAGATGCCAATCTTTATTTTTCTTTCTAATTATTCTTTTCTGCTTGGTTCTGGTTGTTTTCATAACTCTCCCACTCTTCCACTGCCCTGTGTATGACTGCTTCTCATGTAACCACACTGGTTTCTGATGTTGTTTGAGCTTAATTTGCTTTACTGGAATGAACGATTGTTGCTCTCCTAAATGCATCTTAACTGCTCCCCACCACAGACTTCCCAGGCATCAGAAACTTCCAGTCAATTTTATTCCACTTGTCTCACATTCCCTTGGTGTCTGTTGTCCTGGAGCACAATGTTTCAGACCATTTTACTTCTGCAGTGCTGTAACTGTGCACATTGTTTTCCAGTGGGGCTGTTTGGTTCAGAAGGAACCAATAGACATGGAGTTTTGGTCAGAAGATCTGAATGCACAAAAAGCCATGGGAGAATGCTTGTATAAAACTATAAAAAACTCCAGATGCTGTGCTACTACATTGAAGGTTTTGGATATTTACTGTTTTAATGCAGAAGAGGAGAGATGAACATGCAAGACATGCCACGTGGTCACTGAATAATTCCTTAATTTTCTCTATTTGAACTATTTCCCCCAAATGCTGTGGAATGAAACAAGGTTTCAGTTTAGTTTCAAGGTGCTTTGTCTGTGGTTTTCAATTGTGCCACATTCCAAGCTTTAATAACTAATAAATTCCACATTTTGATAATAAAGCAGATGCAACTATGAGCTGACATTCAAGACAAGCAAAAAGCCCCAAGTATTTTGATTCATTTCTGTGGCGTGTTATCCATCTGAGGGAAAGCACCACCAATGGACTCCAAACCAGCAAACCAAAGCCAGTAACAGAAGGAAACCACAGCCTTGTAGTTCAAGAGGAGGCTTGAAAGGACTTTTTGCTATTACTCAAGGATTCAAAAGCCATGGCAGTACTAATGTTAGACCTCTGGAAAGCAAACAAACAAATAATCATGGTCCAAGTCCACAGACCAACATGGCAACATGTCTGCCTCTTAAAAAACCTTTCCTGCAGGTATTCCCAGGTTTGTACTCCTGTATTTTTGAGTAAGGTCTCCAAGGAACTAGATTCAGGTGACATTAAACTAGGCTTCCCCAAATGCAAACATCACAGGGATTGCCAGCCTGGATAGCTTTTTGTGTGTCTGGACAGGAATGAATCCCTTCTGGGAACTGCACTGACACAAATCTTTACAACTAGGGGCAGCCAGCTCAGCACCTCTCATTGATGTACTACCTCAACTTCCCAGGTGTCACAGGCTTGTCACAGCAAGGGATTCCAGTGCCATGGCCTGGCTTGGGACCCTCACACTACCCAGAGACTTCTCAGGATCCTGCAGAGCCACTGAGCCCCAGAAGGTACAAGCAGCTACAATATTTTAGATTGGGAAGGCTTTATGTTCCTTTCTCAGTTCCACTCCTCAAACTGGTCTTCAATGTCAACCTTTGGGGAAAGCAGTGCCTGCTCTTTTAACACATCACATCTTTAAATTCATGGAGCCTGTGCTTTGGGAGCAGCTATCTGCTGGAAGTGGACTGACTGCCCAAAAACCAAAATCCCAGAAATCAAAATTAACACCGTCCTTCACTAGAGGAGGAAAACAGCACGAGTTGTGCCACAGATCACCTTGCACAGAAAACCCAACCTTTTAACAGAGTTAACTGAGGAATGGGTCTGCTCCAAAGAGAGATCAGGTAATAGGTCCTATCACCAAAAGCATGATTTCTATCTCCTGGGCAGTACACTTGGCCATGTGGGGAGGACTGAAGGCCCCACACTGCATCAGTTGTTTGGCTTGCTGACCCCCTTCCCAGAATACACAAAGGTGCTGAAGACCTTGAAGAGGAGATTATCCCATTCAGGTTTTCCATGACTCTGCCTGATAAGATGCAAAGAACTTTCACATCAGACATGAGTAAGAGAAAGTTCTTTACTTTTTGCTTTACTTTCTTTCTTCATTTGTTTTTCATGAGGTGACATGTACCAAACAAAACATTTGAACTACACAACCTCATTTAAAAGGCAAGAACATAACTGAATTATGGTAGTTTTATGAACTTCTCTTTAAATCTTAATGCAATTCATCATGCTGATAATTCATTTGTGTTTAATGTATATATGGTTTTATTCTGAACTGTCACACATCTTGGTGTGTTACACATTTTTTTGAATGTGAACAGAAGTCCTAAGCTAAAAACCTTGCAGAGAACACAGAAGACTCCAAAGACAACAACAACCTACAACAAGAAGGGATGTCTGTCACCCCTTGACACAAAAATATGGAGCATGAGACACAGCACAAGGCAATCTTGTTGATATGGTAACAGGAAGAACAAAAAAATTAGTTATAGGAGGTAGAGGGTCAAACAAGCTACTCCTTTCAACTCTCTTATCAGACAATTAAGAGACACAGCATCATATTTCTGGAAACAGAAAGGCAGAAGTTCATCTAAGATGTTTAGCTGGAATATATGACCTTCTCTCAACTTTATTCTTCTGTTACTTGTGATCATAAACTGTCTGAGTAAAAGTAGTGAGAAGTGTGGAAAGCAAGTTACTGAACATGAAAAGCTAAGGTGGGTCCTGATAGGGAAAAAAAAGGCAGGCTGTTTGAAGCTTACAAAAATTTTCATGAGTTTACTCACAACTCTAAGATCCAAGGTATTTTGAAAAGTACAGTACCTTTGTTTAAACCCCATATTAGTCAGATCCCTGTTGGAAAATCCAATTTTTTGACCACTCCAGCAGCCCATATATAATATAAGAAATATATTTTATTTTATATATATATATATATTTCTTTATTTATAATATATATATTATATTTATTATATATATTATATTATATATAATTTCTCATATGTAATATAAGAAATTATAGGAATGATGTTCAAGTGAAGAGGAGAAAATCCCCTTGGCAGAAGGGGTCCTAGGTGGGCATGTTTCTGAATACAGCTGAAGGGATCTTGGGTCAGTAACAACTACACATCACTGCAGGAGTCTGGAATCACTGCAGGATCTGAGATCAGAACGGCAGGCTTAAAGCTCCCACAAGTCCCTCTAACAAGGCTGTGCCCCAAATGAGCTCAAGCCCCAGTGTAGGATCAACAGGTTCTGAACACTGAAGCAGGTACATAAACACTGTGTGGAATATTCACATAATTTGAAAAAAAAAAAAAAAAGATTGTTTACTTCAGGCATTCTCCTCAAAATACATCACAGGTCTGTACTACAAGTGCAAAAAGAACAGAGAATTTCAATGTAGAAGGCAGTAACCTGTGGGCTTACAGTGCACCACACAGGACAATGTTCCTTCCACACATACCCTCAGTTTTTGCTACCCCTCCATCTTTCAGGCTCCATGAGGTACTTAAGGACTCAAACTCTCCTTCTTGCTGTTCTTAACTTCTGCAGCACTTTTTTGTGTCAAACCAGTGGAAATCCTTTAAATTGCATCCCACTTCTAATGGCCAAACTGGCTTTTTAAAGCCTCTGAGCTGGCACAACAGGAGTCTGATGAATGCAGAAGGTCTCTGGCCACAGACCACAGGCTTCCCATGAAATATTTTTCCTCTGAGAAATACAGAGTTAATGGCAAGAAATAACAAGGCTCTACTGCTGATTCCTCCTATTTCTCAAAGTCATATAAAACCAAGAGCACAATTATATCATGTTTCTGTTCTATGAGAAAAGAGGGCAAATGCAATTATATTGGAATTATCCCAGCCAAGAGAAAACCTGAACTACCAGAAATACATGTTTCACAACAGGACTACAAAGCCAAACACTTTCCAGATACCACTAATCGTACCTAAGAGACAAGTAGCCAGAGCAACTGAAAGCAATGGAAATTTTTAAGGAAGGAAAGTGAATTCATATTTATATGGGATCTGTTTAAACATGTATATATACCTGACAAAAAACTTTATTGACAACTTCATTGTTGAACTTTTTATAGGCACAGATTCGAGTAAAGATATCAAATTCACACATAAAAGGTATCTTACGAAGGCCAAAGGATCAAAATCAGCTGTTCTGAACTACATTGATAAAAAAATCTGTCAGAAAATTCATCAGAAGTTGAGCTACCACAGAAAGAGGATCACAGGCTTTATCCATTTGTCCGTCCCTGGCTGTGCAAAGGTGTTATGTGCCAAGAGGGAAGATAGCATAGATGCAGCAGGCAGCAACTTACAAGGCTGATAAACTGTATGTATGTCAGGAGGAAAATACTTCCACTAAGAACAAACAAACAAAGAAATGAACCAAAACAATCCCTCTCCTCCTAAATTTGCTTGCACACTCACCTGCAGGTATAACTAAAAACTGATGCATTTTGCCCAAAGCCCAAGCGACAGAGGTAACATCAAGATTACTTTCACCCCTTTTCTCTCCATCTCATCATCAAAGTCCTCTGGGTCCACAAAAAGGCAGTTGGGGAATTAATCCCACCATGGTTTATACTGGTGAAATTAATTCCTCACCCCCAGTATAAATTCCTCAGCTATTCTGCAGGAAGGGTACAGCTTTAGCTCACATTTTATGACTGAGATCAGGGAATGTCAAATGGTTTGCACAAAGTTGGAAGAGACCCTAGAGCTTAGTCTGATGGAAGTGTGGGAACCACTGTCTGTCTGCTACTGCTTCTACCCATGACATAATGCTGCCTCCTTGGTGCCTGTAACCAAATTTTAACTACCAGCTGTTCCTTGAGGAGTTCTCATGGCAAAATGGGAGCAAAATATTTTACCAGTCATGAGAGACTGAGGGTTGAGCTCCTATGTCAAGTCCCATGGGGCAAGAGGAACAGAAAACCAGTAATGCTGACAAGAATCAAGCATCTTCATTCTGTAATCAAACATAACCACGCATGCCACAGTGCATGCAAACCACAGATGTCAAAGTACAAATGCTGATGACCTAAGGCACATTTGACACCCAATGTCTAAAGATAAAACCCTAGGAGGATAGCCAAACCGCCTTTTTCTCATTTAAACTGCAGTTCAAAACAGCTTTGCTATTTCTTTTGCAAATGAGGATGACCTCAGAATTTAAATTTCACTTTAAAAGCAGCACTGTAAATCACAGGGTACAAATAGAAAAGATCCATGCACACACATTGCCTGAGACACCCTCAGCTTTGCTCTCCAGGCATTGGTGTAATGACAAAAAAATCACTCATAAGCAATAACCACTTACTGCCACAGATAAGGCAGAGGAAACAAACACTCCTTGCTTGTTTAATCAGCAAAATGTTGGCCTAGATGTGTTCATCTCATGTTTAATTCCAAAACAATTTCCCTGCAAAAGATGCCTGGATTGTATTATTGGATATGTTACAAGACAAGGTGTATTTGGCCTTTCCACAAGCTTGTTTAAGCATGCAAACAGTGCTGTGGAGTTTCAACAGAAACAACAGCTCTGGTGCTCGCGTCCTCCCCCAAGACCAAACCCTGTCTGGGGCTTGCTCCTCAGTGCAAATCCATACTTACGCCCTGAGTACCATCTCAGATTCCAAGGAATTCAGGTTTGCAACTTCTCCATGGCTTGAGGTCTCCAGGTTTCCAAACCTGAAAAAGGAGGTGGGTGTTCAGAAGAAACTCCAGGGAATAAAAGCAAAATCCCAAATAGCATCATTCATATACAATTACCATAAACAACTACAAAGTGCTTCCAGCTCAAACTACAAGGAATGTTAGCAGGTGTGCAGAATTAAGGACCTTGAAGATTATTTCATTTAAGAGGGAACAAATCCTAAAGAAATAGCCAGTATCTTCCAGCCTAATTTGGTTATTTATATGAAGCATCCTGCACACAGGAGGAATCAACCAAAACAGTGTCTTTGCTCACAGCTCCAAGACACTTCTGCCTGTTTTCACTCCATCCTTTCCCAGGGCAATATTCCAGTGTGCAAGGAGACTGTGACACAACCACCTTCTCCAGCTTCTGTGTCTCTAGCACCTGCCATTCCTAACAGCTCCAAGTGTTATTTCAAGGTTTCCTTGGTGGCAAGTACTCACTTTGTGCCCAAACTCCTGATATCAGTGAGAAAAGCCCACGATGCAGTGGAAACACCACTGGGAAAGAAGGAACCGTGGGCACAACTCCAATAGTGCCAAAGGGAAATCTCTTACCTACAAGGCACAACCCTGTGCCCTGCAGGCAGGATCATCCACTTCATTTTCAGCAGGAGTGCCCATTGTTTCAGATATACAGCTCCATAATTATCCATGAAGAATCCCATGGCTCCCTACAGCCAGGTTTAATGAAGGTGAAGGATTACTCACTGTCCAGAATAAGATAAGCTGATTTTGTCCATTTAGGTTTATACATCTCAATTAATCTGAAGAGTTAAAACAAATGCATCCTTAAGTGCTTGTGCTACAACAACCAGGTAACATCAGAGAGAACACAGGGAGCTGCTTCTGTCCCGAAGGTTCGTGTCAGAACTGTCAGGAACTCATCCAAAAACATTTCAATGGATGGAAGTGGTGGTAGTTATATGCTCCCCTCAAGTACTGATCTAAGACTTCCTATATAAGGATCACAGACCTGTTGTTAAAGGGAGAGGATTTCACTCTGCATTGCCATCTACTCTATAAGATGCCTAGAACACATCTTAAGCCAGCAGACAAAAGGCACTTTTCCCCTGCCAGGGAATTTTATTTTTAAAATAAAAATTAAATTTTTATATTCAGTTTTCAAAACTTGCAGTTAATTATTTGAGGGAAATTTATTGAGATGAGTCCCAACGTCATTGTCCTACTATTGCACGAAACATTAAGTATGTCTTTGCAGAACATCAGGCACTTGTGTTTAAATCCCACTAGAGACACAAGCTGAGTTTTACAGCAGAAATCCTAAAGACGGCAATAAAGAGCAGGCAGTGCTCCGTGCAAAACTGGAGAAGGATATAACGCTTCCAGACGTAAATCTCTGCCTATCTCTCATCTCTCCATGAACAACAGGTCATTAAATACGGGTTAGGAGGAGTTAATAACACAACCAATGTGAAGAACAGCTTTTCTGCAGCCTTCCAGCACCCTGTTCTCACCAGCTCTGGACAAAGAGCCTTTCACTGCCCAGCCTTGTAGGAATGCTTTGCATACAAAAAGAGACACGAGAAACAAAAGGATCCTGTAGCTCACAGAACTTTTCAGCCTTGCTTGGCATTTGGGGAGTTACAGACTGCACTCAAAGGGACTGACTAAGCAAATGAGACCAGAATGTAATGGGTAACACTGAATGTTTAAATACTGGAAAACAGAGTGGAAAATGCATCCCTGCATCTCTGTTAAGAGGGAGGGAGGGAGGAAAATACTCTGAGTTAATTCAAAAATAATAAGGAAAGGTGGTCTCTGCAACAGCCCCAAACAAAACCCTAAATAAGCTTGTATGCATTGAAACAAACAATTTGGAAGGCCAGATCCTCAGGAAAAATAAGGTGGTTTGAATCCTACACACATGGAGCCATGGAAGTGAAATCACTTCTCTAGCTGAGTAGACAAGCCACCTGATATAAAGGAAAAAAGAGATGAAATAATAGATGCCACAGGAACAGCAGTGAGTCAAACACCACAAAGCTGCTGTCCCAAAATGTGTGGCTTTGCTACTGCAGGACCCATTCCTTCAATACTCCCCTTCTGCCTCCCACCCTCTCCATTTACCCTGCAGCAAACCATCCTCCTGCAAAAGGAATGAATGGACATAAATCTAACTTGTTCTTCACTGTCATTACCCAGCTCCAGCTCTCCCACCAGTCTCAATTCCCTCCTCTGTTAACTGCTCCAGACAGGGACTGGTCGCTACTTTCTCTGTGCCTGCGCCAAGCACAGCACAGCTCCACTTCTGAGGATCGTGGTTATCAGGGCAAAATACATTATGGAAGAGAGGAATTTGGCCTCCTTCTAACCTCATCTGGGTAGCTAACCACTTCTGGCTTCCATCACACTTTGGAATACCCCCCTGGGAATACCAAAGGCAGCACACTATATCCCCACATCCAGGGCCAGGAGGAGCTGCTCTCCTTCCCTCCAGGTATTTCCATGGAAAGCTTCTACATCAAAATGCCATCAGGATCTTTTTCTTTTAACTCTCCCTGCCCCCTTGTACCAAACAACTAGAAAATATCAGAATGTACAGTGTTAAAAGCTTGGCAGATTTCCAAAGCTGTCTGCTGCACTTAGATGCCAAACTCCCATGAATGCTAAAGGGATGTGGATGTTCAATTATTCCTAAACAGCTTTGGGAACACAAGTTGTCCCACTCACTTCTCAACATACCAATCTATGCTCAAGATTTTGTCTAGTGACTTCTAATCTAACTTAAAAGAAAACCTTTATAGGCTGAATTTGGCTAAAAAAATTAATAGAGCTTCTGTCTCAAATTTTATCAAAAGCAAAAGGGTAATGTGAAGTCCTGGAGGAAAGGAAATTTTAAAAATGTAACAACCAGACTTCTAAAACTGTTTCTAACACTAAAGTTTCTCTTAAGCACACCATCTGCTTTTTTTATTTGCTTCCCTGACTCAGGGAAGAGCAGCCCACCTGCTTTTGGACACCATAAATGTTTCCTGCCCCAAATTCAGCCAGCACTGCACTGCTTGGACAGGATACTCTGCAGACAGCATCAAATGACCAACAGGTTTCCCCACAGCCTTAGGGTACAGGATATGCACACTTCCCAGCACATTTTCCCAAGAGTCCCAGGACAACACATTCAGGAGACAATTCTGCAGCACTGTATCCACAGCAAATCCAGCAGAAATTGAATGTACTGGTCTTGAGGGTGATCCAGCTACCACAAATACATTGTGGAGGAGGTTTTTCAGTGAGTATGCCCCTACAAAATAAAATATCCTGCAAATGATGTGGATCCTGTTTCCTCCTCCTCTCTCCCAAGGAGCTGTTCACCTATAAAAACCTGGAAGGGCCTTTTTTGATCATGTCACATCACTGTTTTCCCCTGGACCAAACAACAAGAGCTCAGCATTTCTAATTGTGCCCTTACTCCATAACCCTGCTCTATCCCCAAGAATAAAAGACAGGGCTCAAGCTCTTCAAATGAAACTAAAACTGACAACAAATGCCAAAACAAATGCCTTTGTTTTTTGGGGTTTTTTTGTTTGTTTGTTTTTTTTTTTAAGAGATTGCCTCTTTCATTATTGCTTCACTGGCACCCAAAACAAAACACAAATTATGCACTGACACCCACTTTTGTCTCTGTACTCTGATTATTAACAAGTATCACTAAAAACAAAGTTGCAAAAATGCAGGCTCTGGGCTACTTATTTTCAACTAATCTAGAGATGAAAACCAAGCTGGTTAAAATCAATTACTATCCATCTTTTTTTCAATTTTTTTCCTTATCTGCTTTTCTTCACAAGTCCATATTCCTCAGATACATTTATATCATTCTAACTTTTATAGCTTAAGTTTAATCTCTATTTTATCCCAAGCCATAAAATTCTAGACTATCCATGATATACAAAAACCCAAGAGAAACATCCATGGATTCTTAAGTATACACTCCTATGATTTGTGAGAAGGGAAGGAAGTGGTGACCTCCTAGGATTTCCTGTGGATCCTGTCATGTATTAAAAAAGGCTGGGGATGATGCTGACAAGATCAGGCAGCCTATTCCTCTGAAGGGGATATTGTAACTTGCTCAGAGAGGTACACAAGCCAGCAAGATCAAAAATGGGCTCAGAAAAAAGAAGGCAGTTCTATGAAGGCAGTCCTCCTGCCCTCTCCAGACACTTTCACCTCAGTGTGAGAGGAGGAAGGCAGGGCCAACTTCCTTAGAGCCTCAATGTTTTCATATTCTTGTACATACCTATTGTCAATTTTTATAATTTCTCACATTCTGAACCAGAATTGGGATGGACTGAGAGACAAAGCACAGAACAGTCCATGTAACTGTAACCAAGTCTGCTCTCCAGGATGGCTGCTCTTTTCTCAGCTGACTGCTTACCTGACTGTCAGGTTATTACTATTATCTTTACTAACTGAGCCAGACAGCATTCCAACAAAGCAGCCAGGATTATCATTTCCAGATAAAAAAGAAAAGCACAGATAATTTATCTATGCCTTGTTCCTTATCTACCTAATGGGAGATAGTACAAAATTAAACCCTAGTACAAAATTAAACCCTAGGAGTTCTTATGCCCCTTCTCTGCTCTAATTACTTCATGCCAGAGCAACCATTTCTGCGAATCACAGATTTTGAAAGTGCAACAAATATGACACTCCCAAAATAAGAGCAACTCTGACCCAGCCATGTCTCAGTTAGAATTCAGGGTGAGAAACTAATGCTGTGTGTTCCAAGCATTCATGCAGACACAGCTGCCATGATTTCACAGTCTGACCATAAAAGCTATTCTTATAACATTTAGCAGTTCTGGGGCTGTCAGTGAGAATTTATGGCTGCGTATTCATGTGACGTAATAGAGCGGGAGAGCAAATTCTTTCTAGTGTTTGTACAATCCCTGCTCTGAACCAGCAGCCCCCAAACAGGAGAGCTAGGTCTCAAAATACTGGTATCCAACAAAATTTTGGAACCTATTCTAGGTATGACTTTGCAGTCCATGCATTCTGTTGGGTTTTTTGGAGGAAACTTGAATTAATTTTGCTGTGTTGGTCCAGTTGGGTTCTTTAGCAGCCAGACATGGCAGACTTTCCTTACCTATGCTTTGGTGAGCATTGGGATGTGAGCAGCAATGCATTTACAGACTGGATCTTTATGCTGAAATTCTGGATTTTGCAGTATTCTTGACAACAGGTTATTAAATCTCTGCCACTAAAAGCAAGGGAAGAAGTTCCTGACAGCTTTCCCCTGTGGTGTAAAGGATGAGTCCATTTCCACTGCACAGCAGTGGCTCTTACCTGTCCAGAAGAAGCTCCAGCACTGCCCTGGGAGAAGCAAAGGCCCTGTATGTTGCAAGGAAGATGCTGATGTAGGAAAAATCCGCATCTCCAAAAGCTGTGAGAAGATTCTCCACCAGTTTCTCCAAAGTTCCAGCTTTTATAGCCCTGATCTTGGATGTTTCATACTGTCTGACAGTGTGCTCTGGAGGTAACTGGTCTCCTTCACCCTACAAAAACAAAGCACAAAAATCAGGCAGGGGACACATCCCTGACACAGATTAAATCCTATCTTTGCACAGGAATTGGCCATCACCAGTTATTAAATGATTTTGTCGATTTTTGGTGCTCTCCGAGCATCAAATGCTGCAATTGGATTTTTAAAGTAGCATTATTTTAAAACATTTTTATGACATGCTCAAAAAAACATTTTACAGTGCGACCACTATCAAGTTAAGTCATGATTCCACCATATATTATTATCTAAAAGACAACCCATTATCCCACAAAGAGTAATATTACTGAAGGGAATAAAAGTGATAATTCAGTGTTTCATTTAAGTTCTGAATAAACACGAAAATGGACCATAACTTAAGCACTGGCACTTGCGATTCCCTTGCTGAAAATACCAACTTTGGGGTGTCACACAGGACCCAAGGTCAGAACACATTTGGTGCAAAAACATTTCAAGATACTTTTTGCAAGGAGGGTGTCAAACTCATCTTGCAAACAAGGCATTCTAACAGTCCAATTTTCTCTTAGAGTTTCCACTTGGCATATTATGGCACAATATTTGTCCATAAATCTAGGGTTTGGGATTGTGCATGGGTATGGCTTTTAAACAGCATTTGTTTTAAATGCTCACAGCCTGCTTTGAGTCTGAAAGAACATTTCCTCAAATTATGTCATTATTTAGAGGGCAGTTCAGAAAAGTATTTTTGTGACTCTATTTTGTAAAGTATGTGGGGAAAAAAAAAAGGGATTATAAATAAAAAAGTCCAATATTTACTCAAACACCTTGATACTGAGGGCACAAAGACAGCATGTTAATGACAGTCACCACCAACCCAGGCTCGGGATACTGACGAAACACAAAGGAAAAAAATAATCTATTAATAAGATAATTTAAAAAGATACTCCACCCACTTCCTATTTACATCACTACCCTTCACTGCTTTGGAATTGTTTCTAATAGACATCCTTTTCAGTTTTAAACAATATAGATGTCTTTAACATCATTCTAAAGTTCTGTAGCAAATATTATTTACAAAGCTCTGCTATCTCATTTCCCAGCTTCATGAGATTCAACAAACCCTTGCTGCAACATTAAAGTACAACATTACTGTCTGTATTTAAAAAAAAAAAAACAAGACCAAAACAGACTAGACAGGGAAATATTTTGCTGCATTTTGTTCCATGGATCTTTAAAAGGTATATAACTTGTAATGTGTCTGACTTAAAGGTGCATCTGGAAATATATGAATTATAAAAATGAACTAAAAGTGTTTCTGGAATTACGTATGACACTGTCATTACAGAAAAATTATTAACAGGCTATGCTATCACCACTATGTAACTCTCTTACATGCAAATTTTCCTTAAGCAAAACTTGGTTGCATAAAAAAAAATTGCAATTTTCTTGATAACTCTTCATCTTACAATTGTGATACACTTTTGAAAATAACTAGTTACACAATACAACCACTTTCAGACAGGGAAGAAAGTCTGCACCACTGTATTTAACTCTTAATTTTTGATCCAGCATATTGTCCCACTCACAGTGTAATGGTTTATGGGCATACTTCCTCAGGGCACATAAAACCCTCTCATTCTCCCATGTTAGTATATTCAAAACAAGGGCAGAATCTGCTTCCAAGACTGATACACGCACAAAATTTTCCATTAATTGCAACACTACAACTTCCCCAAGACATCATGTTGGGGGAATGTTAAAAAGAAACAAAACCCAAAAAAAAAAAAAAACCAAAAAAAAAAAAAAACCAAAAAAAAAAAAAAACCAAAAAAAAAAAAAAACCAAAAAAAAAAAAAAACCAAAAAAAAAAAAAAATCCCACCAAAGCAAAACAAAACCAACCCAGTTTCTGAAAAATCTAAAACTTTGTCAGCAAAATATCAGACTGCTAGAAATCATTGTGAAGTTCTGGGATTGCTTGTATTTGTATTATTTTAGCAATTCCGCCTGTAAGTTTAAAAGGAAAAGGGACTTGGCAGACAAGTTCAATAACAGGCTTTGAGAACAAGACCTTGTGGGCTGAGTTTCATGCTAACAGGAAACTGCTCAGTCTGGATTTAATCAAGAGGGCATCTCTTCACTGACACAACCAGGCTACCCAAAGGCAAAGGAGTTTTCATGTTTGCTTTAGAGCTCTCTGCTCAGAGGAACACTCTACTCACTGCCATGAAAAAACGCTCCTAAATCTCTCTGCAATTTCTGACAGGCGTGCATGGTGACCACCATTAGTGGTACCAACAAATGACACCAGTTTTGCACTGTTTTGTGCACCCAAAGAACAAAAAAAGCTCTCCAGCTCCTCTTTGTCTCCTTCAGCAATGTGTCCAGTGGTCTAACAGAGACCTTGACATTTCAGGGCTTCAGTAACATTTTCTTGGTCCTCTAAAACAAACAGATAGGGCATTTTATAATCTGATTTATGTCTTAAAATCTCGTTTTGATTTTTCAGGCGACAGATTGTAACCTCAATAATCTGCAAGTGTAAGTGATGAGCAAGTAGCTTCCTACAAGACAGACAGCATCTTTCAAAAGCAAACATAGAAAGACTAAACGGAGGTATATCCTTGCAAATCCTAATTTTCTGAGGTTGTGTGTGTACTGATGTAGTGTAATTCAAACAACTTTACTAACCCTTGGCAATGCTGTACCTTCAGAAGGGCCCACTGTCTTCAAGGTGATCATCTTACAGCTCTACAGCACAAAACATTACTACGTACACAGTTCTTGCTGAAACAGGAGAGCCCCGTGCACACCAAAACACATCCAGGCTGAAAAGCTTCCTCCAAACGCTACCTGTTGAGCTCCAGTGGGAATATAAACTAACTGTAAACACCACCAGTGCCCAAATAAATGCTACAGCCTAGCAAGAGGGATTAGAGACTCAAGACTAAAGGAAAGTTAAAAGCTCTGATCAGTACAGAACCAGGCTGCTACCCTAACAGACACACAAGAACTGTAGTCATTGTCTTAGAAATATCACTGGAAAGAATTGCTTTCACCCAAAAACACCCACTGCTGGGCACAGGTTTTTTCCAATGCAAATATTATGTGTTGAGGTTCTGGAAGTGAGAATCATGGAATGAAGTCAATCTAATTGTTTTTCATTACACAGACTGGAAAAAATACTAAAACAACTGGGATGAACAATGAGAAAAGGAGGTAGCAAATATTCTTCAGGCTCAGTCATTTGAAACATTACCACTCCATTACAGATTTGTTTAATCAGAAATTCTGCAGTTATTTTCAGGAGCATCTAACTAGCACTTTAATTGCATTTTTACTTATTTTGACAGATTTTAAATGCTCTTCACTTTCCTTGAAACTTACAGCTTTTCCAGATGGAGAGTTTTCCACTCTGTTTTTATTAACTTACTGGACAGACACCCTATGCTGGAATAAAGTGCCTGAAAAGCAGTAACTTGTACATTAACTCAAAATAAAACACTCTAATCAAGATTGTCACTGTTTGTCTAAATATGAGTCTGTTTTAACCTTCTTAAAGTATAAATTAGATGCTCTTTGTGATTCTAACCTTTTTTTTTTCACATTGCTTCCACACACACAGGTTCTCCAACACATGTCTTTAATATCTACACTCATCCTTGGGGGAAATAAAAAAAAAGGGGAAAAAATCAAATCGTGGAATGATTGACCTTGAAAAGCTCCAGAAATACAAGCATCCATAATGTCAGTCTAAGAGAAGAAAAATCTCAAATACCCTTCGTTTAACATGCAGACACACATCACTAAAGAAAACAGCAAGACAGATGAAACAGAATTTGTTTAGCTGTCTTAGTCAAGTATTTTGGTAAAGAACAACTGCAAAGACATTAACAACTTCTGTGACGAAGTGTTTCCTTCCAACAAAGACCTCGATGGAGTTTTTAACGGAGTGGAGGAAGCGGGATCGCGCCGCGGCTGCAGGACAGCCAGACCCACAGCAGCTGACATTCATCTGCACCGACTCCCAACTCCACCGCATGACTGCTGAACAAAAAAGCCCTCTGAGAAGTGGCGATTTTGCCCAAACAATGCCACACAGCAGTGCCGGGGCTAATCTTATCGAACAGAGTCACAAGTATTTCAAGGGGTTTTGGGCCAGGCCGTTCCCATCCCCGCCGCCTCCCGCCCTCAGCTCTGAGGGCCCGGCAGAGCCAGAGCCCTGCAGATCCCATCGCTGCTCCGTGCCCAGCTGCCAGCACAGAAAACAGGGGGAAAACTGCGAATTTGGAGCAGAATTTCCAGCCTGAGAAAGCTCTGTGCCCAGCTGCCAGCACAGAAAACAGTCTGCAGGGACGAAACTGCGAATTTGGAGCCGAATTTCCAGCCTAGGAAAGCGTGGCTGGCAGTGCAGGGCTTGGGTGGCCAGCGGCGGATGTCCTGCAGACAAAGGCAGATGCTTTTATCCTACAGTGCACTTGGAAATGAAATGAAATAAAATTACGCCAGAGCTCTCCACAGAACTCTCTCCACTTCAATAACTCTCATTTCCTCGTTTTGGATACTGTTAAAAAAACACAAACAACAACAACAAAACCAAAACAAACAAAAAACAAACAAACAAAAACCAAACAAAAGAAAAAAGAAATACCAGAACACCCACGCAAAACCAGAACTCTGCATACTGACTGCACCCAACTCAGAAGCCAAAATAAGTTTATGAACTCTTTCCTAAGCTCCGAAAAGGAGGGGTATTCCTGGATTCCTGAATTTCCAATGCTCCGCCCTTTTCCTTTCCTTTCTTGCCACATAAATACCAATTCTTGGCAGCGATCCAGAGTTTCCAGGACCAATTAATTCCATGATCATGACACAAAAGGCATTCTTGTTTTCTCCTCTGAGCTCACAGCCTGGTTGGTATCTGTCTGAAGTGCTGGCAAACAGTCACAAAAGCTGTAGGGCAGATTTAGAGGGGAAAAAGAGAAAAGGAAAAAAGCCTCTTACACAAATGCTGCTGCTCAGTTAGAACCTTTTCACTCGGACACCTTGCAACTACTTAAAGCCACTCTGGGCAAAATAAGAAACAATAAATTAGTTCATGGTGCTGAGCTGTGCATTCTCACCTTCTGAAGCGATGCAAGTTTTCACTCATTTGGATATCGGTGAATTTTGTGGGACCATCTCCACATGAATCAAAGCAAAAGTAAAGAAGCCGAGTTCACAAATCACCTCTCCCTGCATGCATCTAAAGGAGTGTTAGCAAGCGCATTACTAAACTGAATCTTCAAAGAGGTCTAGGTTAAAATGGCAATGTGCAGGTCTTACAAATGTTGGAGCTCATCTAGCCCTGGGAACATAGAAATTCTGAATTTACCCACTCAGAAGCATCTGTGCAGCAAGGAACACAGCCATATTATTCACTGAAAATCAAGTGATCCAGGAGGTTCGCTGTGCAGCATACAAGGTTTTTACATAAAGAAAAAAATCACCTGAACAGCTCCAGATCTCCATCTCTACCTTGTACAGTTAATGCATTATACCTTCTCATCACTACTTACAAAAAGTTCCCTCCTGTCCTGCCTCTCACCTCTCTTGCTAGAAAGACTTTTAACAAAAGCAATACAAGGCCTCTCATCCTCTTCTCTTGTCTGACTTGGTGTCATCATTGAGTTAACTGAACCTGAATCATCAGATTATTGATGTTTCTTTTTTGTTTGTCATGTTTCACAGATCTGCAGTTCACCACAACCCTGTTCCCTCTTAGGCATGCCAGAGATGTATTATTTTCATAACTTGTATTATGAAATATTCCTTGTGGTGGTTTTGATTGGACACTGAAGCTTAGCAAGTTCCTAATTTAAAACCGAAAAGCAAGAAAAAGAAACCAGTAAGTCAGGTAAGACTCTTAGTCATGTGCATCTTACATTTTTGGAGTAATATCTGTCATCAAATGACATTTACTACAAACACTCTTAAAATCCAGTACATAAATATGTCCCGTACTAAGTATCTTCCCAAAGCCCTTCTGTATTAAAAGAAAATTATTTGTAAAATTCAGTATCCTCCTCTCTTCAGCGCCCAGAAACACAAAAATGTCCAATCTCCAAACCAAGCAGTAAATAAATATTCAAAATAATAAACAGCTAAGTGAGCAGAGCACCAGGATGAAGGCAAGGAAATGGGTTTTAGTGCCCATTTTGGCAGGAAAATCAGTTCATTTTCTAAAATATTTTGACTTCTGGAGCCAAAGGAAGTGTTACATAGTGTCTTCCTGAGAGAAGAGCTCTACAAAGTCTCCTGCGGCTTGCTACAGCCATTAATTGTGAAAACTACTAACAACTTTTCCAGGTATGGATTACAGAAGGTCCTTAAGGAGGTGAAGATAGCTGGGGCAGCTCCCCTTTGCCCCAGAAACAGTAATTACTGCTTCTGCTCACAGCCTTTAGCTGAACTCCTCTTTCTCCTTCCCCACACTCTCACAGCTTCCAGTCTGCTCTGGAAATCTGGAGGTGCCAAAGCACCCAGGAACCATTACTGCAAACCTTAAGGGAGAAGAGGTGCTGAGCAAAGAAAAGGAGTACAAAAGGTGGCAGACAGCTCAAACATTTCACTTGAGTCTGAAACAGCTTCTTGTGATTCTGAGTATAGATCACAGGCATAGGTACAGTGCACCTGCCATCTGATGAATACTGAGAGGATGAATCTCATAGCACAGCAAATTCTGTATTTATAATTCTGTATTTCTAAGCTGCCTTGATGTTAAAAATGACAACTCTATGCCTACCCTAAGAAATGCCAGAGGAAAGCTATTATTTAAATGTTGTTTGTGAAACAGTGGTCAGCAAAGCCCTTTGCCATATTTCTTTCATGAAAAATGCTGAAATACGCTGTCATTTTTAATAAGTACCAAGCACAGCAAAAAGAGGGGATGATTGATATTACCACTAACACAGTCAGACAGATATCATATAGTATCATGATTTTTGACTACCAACAGAATACTTGTCCTGTGACAAGTCACACTATTTTTTATCTCCTTCCAGAAATGTAATTTAAATTAATTGTAGAGCTCATCATCACTTTCTGCTCAGTCAATAGAAACAAAGAAGGTCCTGTATGAGGCAGCAGGCAACAGTGCTAAATTCAAAATGGATTTAAGGATGCCACAAGTAATAATTCTGTTGCATAATAGTAGTACAAATGCTTATTACATAACCCAAAATGCTTTTATTCATCCTAATTGTATTGTTGGCTCTCCTTTCACACTGTAAAGCTTGCTCAAGCAGTACACAGAAATTAAATTTCTACCGAGTCAGGAAATCAGTGTAAACTGCCACTGTATCCAGTGTAAACAACAAGGCAAGAGTGATAAATTACTAACAGCATGAATAGCTGGAAATTAAACCTGTAGGTGGGGGGAGATGACATGCTTCTGACAGAGGAGAAAATACTTAGCAGAAGACTGATTCATATTTTAAAATAAACTGAACAAGGTATTTTTGTGGAACAACAAATACCCAAGAAATGCTGTTACATGCCTCATAATAATTAATTATTATTAATAATGTGAGCAATCTCTAATGCCAAATTTTTCTAAGCTTTTAAGAAGAAATGGGTTAGCCGTCAGTAACCACTTTTATGACCACAGCATGGAAACATACCTAAACTACGTTATGAACTCCATTTCCATGGCTGTGATTTTTACTACCCTTTGTTTTGAAACTAAGAGGCCTCTTCAGGGTGGGGTCTGAGTAGAAAAAGCAGTAATAGGAAGCTAATGTTTCCTAATATTAAGTGTTACCAGCTTGAATATTTATTTACATGCTGAAAGAATCCAAAAATATTAACTCAATCATTAGTCCAGGCCTTTTTACTGCATTTTTACTATATTATCTAGTCAACACAAGGGATGAAGTATGGTATCTCCTGATGTCCCTCTCTTCCCCTACAGAGCCAGGGAGCGATTGTGTTTGGCTACACCTGTGTCTGCAAGCCATATCTGGCTATCTGGCAATATCCTTGTCCCAGCTGTACAGGTACTTTATGAGAAATTCTGCATTTCACAGGACCAGCAAAGGCATGTGACAACTGAACTACCACACACCTCCACAAATCAGTGCATTCTCCTGACTATGGCACCAGTGGTGAACCCTCCTCTTCTGCCCCAGCACAAGCAGCGTGAGCTGGCCCTGAACCCTCTGCAGATAATTGTGTTTTGGTTTAAGAATGCTGTGTTGCACTTGGACTGAAATCCTTAGGCAATGGACATAAACCAAAACACATAATTATGTGGAAGTATTGAGTCAGAATGCAAAGTAAGTATAGCTTGCAAGTAAGGGGGAAAAAAAAAGAAAAAAAAAAAGCCAGATAAATCAGAAGTTGTCCACATTGGTTTGATTTTTCTTCTTTTTTGAGGGGGTTGTTGTTTAACTACCCACCAGTAGTTAATAGCATACCTCTGCTCTTCCCTGTCCTGTTCTCCCTGACCACCTGATGTTTTCCTGAACAAAGTGCCTGTTTTTGCAGGAAGAATGCAAGCCTCATGCTTTAAGTAAGTGTGCAAGAGTTCATTCACATTTTCTCTGCTCCAGAGAGCCAGGAGCCTGGAGCACAGCCAGAATCAATCCAAAGCACTCCATGGAAGGAATGCAAAGGCCTAAGATCTGCCTTCCAAGTGAAACACGTTGTTGTTACTCATGGGGCATTTCCAACAGCAGCACAATGGGATGCCATCTCCAAACCAAAGACACCAGCCCTGCCCTAAAGGGTTTCTACTCTAAGAAACAGAAAATGCAACAGAAGTACAGCCAGAGATTACTACAAACCAAGCAAACAAAAGCAGAGGTATATCTTCATAATAATTTTCTTGCTGTATTTGCATGGAATATTAAAACCAGGTTTTAAATGTACCTCAGGAACATTTAGTTAGTTAATTTATTTTGTACTGAAGACAACAGCTAATCCAGATGAGTGCACTGACTTGTTTGTATCCCAACACCAACACATATCTGAAATGTTATGAACCTCATCTGACAAGTTCTATTCACAGGAATCCTCTAAACAACTGAAGGACATTCTGCACTCAATTTGAGTCAAAACAAAAACTCCATTTACTCAATACATGCAAGCTTGTGTGGGGCATGAACTATATTTAGGAGGGAATAAAACCCTAGTTACCTCTAATGTGATGGTCTGTTTCTGCTTTAGGATTTACAAATACTAACACGGAGCCACTGGGATCTGGCAGTCTAATGACATCTACCAAAGTCTCCAGTTTGAAGCCCAAGGGCTATCTCAAAGCATTCAGTCATTCCATATTGTTCAGTCATTCTGAGATCTTTCAATGGAAAATGCCACTTAGTAATAAAAACATGTTGTTTCACTTGCACAGAGAGCCCATGCACTCCCCAGGAAGGAAGAAACAGCTACTGACTGGAAGAATGGTTGAGTCTCCTTAAAGAGAAAGTACAAAGCAGGCGAGGGGGTGGGAGGGGAAAAGAAAATAATCCTTTAAGCTGCCTTCAAACCAAAAAAGGTGGGAAGAATATAAGAGAAAAAATAGATTAAATAAACTGTAATAACAGGATTACTCCACAAAAGCACTTGAAATGCCTACACCTCCCTAGTGCCATTGTGCCCAGGGGCAGCACTGGAGGCTGCTGTCACAGCCATGTGCAGAACAGCCATGGAGGTGGTGGCACAGAGGAAAGTCAGAACTCCATTAGTCTGCAACTCAGAAGAGAAAAAGGTTAGTGAATGTCTCCATGCAAAGTGGCACAAACACCTGAGGTGAAGCTGCCAATTCTCATTTTGATTGGCAAAGCTGCTAAAGACAAGCTACACTGATGTGCAACAGATGGCTTATGCAACTAAACACAGATAAATGTGAGAGGCCAGAAAAAAAGTCTGCTGCAAGTCCTACCCTCAGAGCTCCCACAGTGGCACACAGATCTGAGAAAAGACCTGAAGGGTTACAGTAGGTGGAACATTACATATTTCAGCACAATGCTTGCATGTGACAACAAAAAGCAAAGAAAAAAATGTCTGAGGAGCCCACATGTAGAGTACCCTGCTCTGCTCAAGCTGTCACATTTTTAAAGCATCTATTGTGAAGCTGAATGGGGGAAAGCAAAAGGCAACCCACATAATTCCTACTTTTGCACGGTCCAAAACTGCACAGGTGCAAACTTTTGCTTTACACACATAAAAAAGATCAAGATCTGAACACCCAGAGTTCTCCTTAACCAGGAGGAGGTTACTGGGCTGCTGGAAAACCAGCCCACACCAAACTCCTGTACCATGTGGCAATATGGCCCTGACACCTCCTGGGCATTAAAGTCCTCATGATTCTTTTGGTAAGTACCTGTATTCAACATTATTCTCCCTCATTAAACATTTGCTGCAAACAAACTGAAAGCAGAACTTTATTAACAGCCACACATAATAATTGTCATTTTAAACTAAACTAGAGGTTTTCCCTCCTCTAACCAGATGCTATAGAGGAAGGTGAAGAAATAACACACATAACGTTCAGAATAACAAGTCTAAATGAAAAGACTCTTCTCAGCTGCAGGACATGTTTGTTTCATCCTTAAATTACAAAAATTAATGTCTTGTGTTTTGAATCTCATGTATTTGTTCTCATTATTTATATAAATGTTCAATCCTTTCTGAATCCTCCTGGACTTGGTTGGACTTGATAACTTCTGCCAGCAGCAAGTCCCTTCAGGTTAATTACACGCAATGTAAAATCACTAATTTCTTTTCCCCCTTATTTTTGCTTCCAAAACCACCCTGAAGATAACATGGCCCTTCTCCACTCACTGTTTTGAAGGCTTTTCCTACATCCTCCTATTCATTGCCAGAACAGAACCTCAGTCCTGTGAGGATTTATTGTTAAACTTGCCCATCAACCCCAGTTGCACCAAGACACAAATATAACAGTCCTCACCTTCTGGAGTCTCAAACCCCTTTCCAGTTCTCCTACCTTTGAGATGAGGGAACAAGCACCAGGAAAGAGTGAGGAGTTACTGTCATCTCCCTAACAGTATTTTATAAGCTTCACTTCATTCCCCCCTTCCCTGCTGTAACTTAATATTTGAGCTTCCTTTCACAACTGCTTTTGTATGGGGGGCAAATGCTTCCACAGAACTCCGGGTCTTCTCCCCAGGTGGTTTTAGTTAATTCAATTCTGGTCCTGAATTGTTTCCATGTGCTGCTGTGCCTTGCTAACCAGCTGCTGCTCGCTGCATGTGTCACATGTGAAGAAGATATCCATGTGATAACAGTGTGAAGCCACTAAATATGTATTACCATGCAGCTCTGACAGCTAATCCATCTCCCACGACTTTTTTTAATGGTTCAAACCCTTCAGCAGCCTCAAAACCCCAGCCTTTTTGAAGTCACATTGTCCCAGAAACACTTCTTCCCCATCTCTTCTCCACCTCCCTGATGAAAGGGGAGTCTCCCAAACCCAGGCTCAAACCCTACTTTTGTGCTGTGTTACATTACAGCACCCAACATAGTAAGTGTGGAGAAAACCTGCAGCCATGCTTTGAAAGTTATTTGGCTGAAAGGTGCTGTAAGAATGCAAGACCATTATCACTTCACTTGGATATGTTTTTTCTTTCCTTGCAGTCCCTAAATTGTTACCTGTTGGTGGCATGGTGCTAAACTGAACTCCAGTATTCAGACATTAGCATGAGTTCAGTTTCGTCCAAGGTAAAAGGATTTCCATAAATAGTAAATGGATTTCCATATCCAAAACATAGAATTCCTCACTATGGATTTAATACCTTATTTAAATTAAAAATTTTAATTTTTTTAAATTATTTTTTAAATATAATTTTAAATTTAAAAAAAAATAATTTAAAAATAAAAATTTAAAATGAAACACACATCCTCATAATCAATAAAATTCTTACACAGACTCTATAGTTGAGCCCTACATGCTACTGTACCACCCAGGAAGAATTACAAGTCACTTCTGAAGAGCTTGTATGGCCACTGAAAATAGTGCTTTGTGGGGAGAATCAAGGGCAAAAATACTTTTGGGAGACTGCAGGAGCAAACTGTGACACCTTTCCAGAGACAACTGCTGGTGAGCTGCTCAACTGTTCAGGAATGAGGTTCCATTCCTTTTAGGAATCTTTCACAATATCTAATACTATCTTAATGTGGTATTAACACTAAGACATCACACACCTTTTGCCCCTGCTTTACAAGACACTACACAGTGACTACACAAAGGCAAAAGAGAAGAGGATTCACACCGAGGTAGCATTTATTTACCCCTGTTACACAAAGTAACCCTGTTTTCTCCAAGGGGCTAAGCCATGATCTGACTACTTTGTGCTGGCTTCTTCACACAGGTGCACCCCCTTACAGTGCTGGCTAAAGGAAATTATGTATTTTAAAAACAGCAGTAGTAAAAGACTCAAGTTCAAAGCATGCATTTACACACATATTTTTAATTAGCTTTACCAAGGTTAAATTTAAATCTAAGTGTGACTAACATACATGAAATGCTTCAGCCTGTTCCTTAAATGAAGGCATCAAAACCCAAAGAGTGAAACTAATGCTTTCTCCAGGGCTGTTCTCTGTACAACATCTCAGTCCAGTTCATGTGCTGCATCTCACAGGCTTTCCGATGACACATAGCCACATTCCTTGCCAACTCTTCCTTAACCCAACAAGTGACCTACATCTAGCATTCAGAAAGAAGTGCCAGCTCCTTTGCAGAGCAAGCAAAATTTGGGGCTTATTCCTTTCACTTACACCTTCTTAAAAAAGCAAGCAAAATAACACTCAGCGATGTCAGTAGCAAGACAGTTAAGGCACTGGAATATATGGAGAACCTGTAGCATCCAAGTAGCACAGTTTAAAAAAACAGTCATCCTGGCTGTCAGAGGAATTCCCAGGGGAAAGCAATTACAGCACAGGATGTCATTCTAATCCTGCATGTCACAGGTAAATGCCAAGGGCAAGTTTTGTCCATGAGCAGGCTGGCTGGGAGATACCCAAAATGCAGATACACACAGCGAGTGCAGCAACAGAACAGTCTCCAGCAGCTTTATTCAAGAGGCTCCCTTAACCCTTGTTATTGCACTTAATATAAGAATCCTTAGCAAGAGGTGCCCCTGCACAGCCCCAGGAAGGGAGGCTGCCCCTGTCTCTCCCTTGCTCCTCATGGCTGTGCCAGGGTATCACAGCACTAACTCAGCCTTCATAACATCACAGGATTAAAGCACTGCCACCCTGTCACACTTCAGCAGCTTGGAGTGGGAGGTTTTACACTCAAGTGAGAGCATAACACTGTGCTACAAAGCCAGTCACCCTTCTAATTATGCATTTTGGATTTGGAACTGGCAAAGTAATGGACAGTAATCTTTCAGGCTTCCTTTTTAGAACTCTTAATAGGCTCAGTTTCCATTTTTGAGTGTCTGTTGCACACACAGCCTCTATTAACCAGCTGATGACTGAATCCAAGACTGCTACTAAGGATATCCCTGTAATCTAAATCAGGAAGTGAGGAGAAAAATATTCCATGAGAAGTCATTAATAAGGGCTATGAATGGTACCACAGTACTATTATGCCCACAACTGAAGGAAGGACAGGAGGAAAGAGCCTACTCCAAAGCAAAACACAAGCTGAGCGAGATGCCAAAGCTTTCTTTTGGATAACTGAGTACCTGTCTATAGGTAAAATCATTCAGTTCCCTCAGAATACACTACTTAGTGGGTCTGCAGCACTCAACAGGCATCTTCCCCCAAGCAAACCAATGTGAGCACACCCCATCCTTCTTCCTTCTCCAAGACAGCTCCTCGGAGACTCTGGAGCGGACAATAGCACAGCTCAGTTTCTCAGCAAGCCTGTCAGCTCCTCGGGAACTGCTTTTCTGCTTCTGCCAAATATACGGCCAGGACTACACCCTGGCCTTGGTCTGGGCAGTCAGGACAGGCTGAGGGAACCTGATTTAGCAGAGGGAGTCTGCTTTAGCCAAAAGTGACCAACATATGCTCTAAATCAAGAGACAAAACAGCAAGCTGCAGCAAGGACAATGATCAGCCCAGCCCTGGCCTGCTGCTTCCATAGGAAACTGCACTCGACCAGAACATCTGGGATCTAAGGGTAAGATGAAAAAGAAATCACAGAGCTGGCTCAGAAGGGCACGTAGGAGGGCAGGAGCAGGCTCAGAGAAAATGTGAGGTTTTTCTTCTTCCTAAATATTGATGATTCCAGGCACCACTTAAATCTCAACCCATAGTTAGAGGTCTGTGCTGGAAAGAAATAAATACAGACTAAAGCTTCTTTTCTGACATATTGATCAAGTCAGAGAGATGGTTGTGTCCCAGGTCCCAGCTGGGATACAGATTAGTTAGCCACAAGTTTTTGCAATGTTTTTCTGTCTGAACTCTCCAGCACAAACTTCCTGCCAATGTATGTGACTGTGGATGTGTTTAGAAGCCAGACTTATGGTCAAATGCAGTTTTCACTTGCACTAAGTAAAAAAATAATTAAAAAATAATTTTAGAAATTAAAAATTTCTTTCTAAAAAACCACAAAAATCCCAGAAAAGGTAATCATCAAATAATAGTAGTGCTAAGAATAAACACAAATATTAAGTGACAGATTTGGTACTTTTCAGGTTTTCCCTCTTTTAGCATTTTAAGGTACTGAAAAGCACCCTTCTAACAGCAGTTCATTGACACTTTTGGAAGAACATATTCTGCTATACACCCAGCATTATAATATTAAGGACACTTTAAGACAAACTATATTTTGCATCCATCTCTGCCTGAACAAACCCCAGAGCCATAAGTTCAGCTGTGACCAAAAAGAGAAAGCAAAAAGTAAAAACCTTTTTAAAGTTTCTAAAATCTCCTCTAGATGTCTAATCCATGCCTAATAAAGCCAGGCAGCCTGGCCATAAGTGAGCAGACTATTTATCTGTTATCTGGTTATTTAAGACTCAAAGGAAGAGGAGTCCTTGTCATCCATCAGTAAAGCAAGAAACTTGATGGGGAGGATGGACTCCGAAAGCTCAGCAATCATTTCAGGTGTGGAGAATCAGCACTGAGGCTTGGGGAACTCCAGTTCCTGGCTGCATGTCCTGTGACCTGCCCCATTAAATACTCACACATTGCAGATCTCTTCCTCACTCCTTCCCAGATGAAGGACTCTGATAGGAAAGACACTTGCAGATATCCAGGAGCCCCTCCTGTCTGAGCGGCTCGTTCCCCACCGTTCCCTCCTCTCCCAGGGCTGGACAGCGGTGGCCCATCCCTCCCTGACTCCTGCAAGGGGAGATACAGCACTCCAGCGCCTTAACAGGGGCTCCACAATAGTCCCTTCACAGCATTTCAAAACCTCGTTTGCTTTTGTTTTAGTAATCTTGGGCACCCGCCTACAGCACACCCATGCCTCTATTCTTCCTGCACCACTTTCCCCCCATCTCTTCAGGAACTTCTCGACCCGCTGCTTTTTCCCTTCTCTTCAGCTGTTTACTGTTTCCCCCACTGCTTTTTCCCTTCTCTTCAGCTGTTTACAGTTTCCCGTAGATCACCAGCTGGAGTTCACCTCCCCACGCCGTTGACACTGTCAACACGTTGCTCCTGGCCACAGAAATTCAGGTATTTAGCAGCTGATCCACTCTTACATCCACTGCTTGGCCGTGTCCTTACCTACTTCTGGCTACAGTATGACTCAGTTCCTCTGTGTCACTGCACGGGTACCTGGCTGGCAGTTCAAGACCAAAGCCCCCCCAGAAGATTTGTCTCTTATACTTTGGTGCCTTTTCTTCACGGACAATAGCACCATCCTCTTTGACATCCAGCCTCCCTATGGGCTGCATTCACATCCTCAGAGGGAAGCTGAATCCCATTTTTCAGGTTCTTTCTGAAAATAAAGTTTTAAAACACAATATTCTCTTTCTAATCACATCATTCAAATTCCTTGCTGTGCTCCCAAACCGTCCCTTCCCGTTACCAATATGCCTTTTTCTCTAGCCTGACATAATGCCATTCAAACTGACCATGACTGTCCATCCCAAATCCTCCTCATCCTCTCTTCTGTGTGCCATCCATATGTACAAATCTCTACTTCTCCATCCTTTTCTCTCACAAAGATGTCAGGCCATGTATCTCAGCTTCCATGGCTTTTGTAGCTTGTTCCTCTCTCTCCAGGATCCTGCAGACCTCTCAAAACCTATCCTGGAGACACCAAAACCCACTTTGTTTTCAAAAAACCACATTCATGCTTTCTCTGGTTGAATCCATTGCGCTTGGGAGGGATTCTCTCTCGATATTTCTAGAAAGTACACTTGACTTTTGAAGCTTTAATATCAATCATCAGCTAAGACATATGTACAGACAATCCTCTTCAAGTATCACATCAGCACATTCTTTTAAGTCAAAACACTGCTTTTGTGCAGCATCTCTCACAATACTGAGCTCCCACTAGAGCTTTTAATATTCCATAACACTCTAGTGCTTAAAGTCTTAAGCTTCACTAAATATTTAGTAACTAAGTATGTAGTGACAAAAGCAGTGGCTATTATTGGCATCCTTTGATGTCCAATTTTAAATTTAAAGCTAAGAAATGCAGTGATTATCCAAAAGCTTCACACTTCTGAAAGTTTCAGAACTGCTGATGCCCATTTAAGTCGCAGCCTGTTTCTCTTTTGTTAGTTGTAGAAGTTTGAAACACAAGAAAGACATTTCTGTATTTCAGTAGGCAAGTGTTTATGGTGCTTTAGTTGGAATCTTATGATTGGCCTTTAAACAATCCATTCTCTCATTACAGGGCCAACCATTCAGTGACCCTGGATGGGTTCTTAGGATGGTGAATTTTAAGGAAGGCTTATTAGACTTGACCTGCCACAAGAAGCTCAGTGCTTCAGAAGGGGTCATATTGCTAAATGGACTTCTACAGAGCACAAACTGACACTGAGAAAAAGTTTTTTAAAAAGTAAATCCAGGCATGCATATGATCAATAAATGAGTTACTATGTTTGTTACTGTGAAGGCTCAATACTTGCTGATGTACAAATAGGTTGCTGACCTTGAGTCTTCAACCTAAGCCTGACTTAGAGCACCATCAAAAAAATTAAGACTTACGTTGCTAAATCCAACAATCCAACACCTTGTTAATTTAGTGTTAATGAGTTTCAAAGCATAGGAAAAAAAATCATAAACCCTTATAAACTCCATATTAAAAAAAAAAAAAAAAGAGAAGTCACCTGATGACAGTTCTGAAAGAGACAATTTGGCTCTTCAAAGCCAAACTGCTGGGGGCAGGGATGGCTCTTCATAAATAATGCTCTGGGTTAGAGGCTATTTATTGATTTCAGGACCACAAAAAAAGCCATTAATAAAACAAGATCACAAGAAGAGCTTAAAATACTTTATGTTCTGAAGAGCTTAAGGGAAACAAACAGCCCATAAGTTCCAAAATATTTTTAAGTAATACACACAGGATTTGGGGTTTTTTTGCTTATGAAAGAGGCCTGACTGGAAGCTGAAGTCACAGATTTATGCCCGGAACAGGTGTGGATTTCTGACACATTGTTTCCTCCCCCACAAACATTCTGACCTCAAAAAATCAACAACAGCCACAGGAACCTGACAGTCACTGCCCTGACCTTGCAGTCCCTGGTCCTTCTATTGGGATGGGCAGCATCAGCTGTGGGGATGACCACAGGAACATACAAGCTCCCTTCCTCTGAGAAGAGGACCAAGGCCTGGCAAACTCCTTCTATTACAAGGAACAACACAGCTCAAGCAGCAAAAAAAATCTACTTTTCTAAACTATGTTTATGGGACACAGACACATTCAAAATTATCTTCACCTCTTACACAAAACCAGGTGGGAAAGTTGCAGGAGCTCAAATACACTTGGTAGTATTTTTCCTGGTAAAAACAGGAGGCAGAAATGGGAAATCTGCCACTCAAAGGAAGTAGATTTGAAATTATCTGTTCTGATTAGTACTCTGTGTACTTCTTGGAAACACGGGAAGGGGAGACTCTAAGCACTATCAGTATGCAGGACAGAATTTGCTTATTTCTCCTGACTCGGGTTTCAGTTCTGTTGTATTGCTTCATGTCACAGGAGCTTCACAAGAAAATGACTGGATATAAATCTCAGGGCAGTTTTAAAAGTCTTTAAAATACCAAAATGGATACTACACCAAGCCAATTTCTTCTATTACTGCCTTTGATCCCAAAGAAAAAAAAATAAACATAACAAAATACTATGAAAGTTACAAGCATCTCCTGCAGACCTGGCCCCAGCTGCCACAGCCACACTGATTCCAATGAAGTGAGGACATTTTTTATCAGCTGGGGACTTGGCCTGATAAAGGTGAAGGCACACAGCAGCATGTCAAATCAACTGTGTGCATTTAAGCTCATTTTACTTACCATTAAAGCCTTTGTGCTTTGAAAAACTGCACAGAGCTGTAATTCTTGCAGAAATGCAATTAATTTCTCATCTGGCTAAGAAAGCAATACAGAAATCAGACCCAAACCAATATTCCTTAAGTTCAGAGGAAGTTCTGCTGACTTTGAGGGACCTTCACTAGTCAAAATAACTGCTTGTTTGGAGACCTGAGATAGGTTCTTAACAGCAGAAATGAGTCATAGTCCAGTCTGAAATAACTGTTAAATGTTCAGCTTCTCAGGCCATAAACTAAGATCCTTATTTCTGCAACAAGAATCACCTGATACAGGGCCACAGCTGGTCAAATTGTTTTTACAGGTCAAGAAAAAAGGAAGAGTCAACACAAGGAGAGTGTTATTTCAGATGACCCAGGCAGACTAGTTCAATGCTTAGTTTGTTGTTGTTTTTTGGGGTTTTTGTTTTTTTTTTTTTAATAATGAGAGCAGTCAATGCTAGAAGTTAATATTGTAACAATTCCTGTGGAATTCAGCTGCCTGGAGACGGCTCCGAAGTCCATGAGCAGCCCTCCCCAACCCCTCAGTGCCGCCCTCACTTACCCCCAGCCACCTTGCTCCTTTGTTGGCAGCCTGCTGAATCTGCACTTTTTTAAGGGTGACATTGTAGACAGCTCCGTCTTCTACCTCTTCACCCCCATCCTGAAATGTGGTCTGCCAGGAAAAGGAGAAAGAAAAATAAGATGAAAAGGAACGTTCCCCCCCTTCTGCTGACCACAATCCGTCCCAGGTGCTCTGCTGCTCCAGACAGAGCAGAGGAGATGGGCTGCACAAAACAAACACAACAATCAAAGCAATCCAGGATACCCTTAGGTTGAGGGAACACTGGAGATATTCTTGGCAAGCTGTCCTTTCCTGTGGTATCGAGGTACCCGGACTTTCCATTTATCTGTTTTTCCCAGACTAGCACATATTTTAAATAGTTGCATAAAGTCTCCTAAGGAAAGAGTTTGGTTTTGATTAGCAGTCGTCTCTTTCCTCCCCCCTTTTCTACAGCAATTAATCTCTCTGGCCTTTCATTTGGGGAAAGATTCGCACTTTTAAAACTACTGAATTACTACGGCACACAGCCTTGAATCTTTGAAGCCACAGAGCATTTAAAACACAGCGACATTTTCATTCTCTTGAGAAGGAGGGATCTGAAGCGCTTGCGATTTGCTCTTCCAAAAACCTATTATTTCAAGAACAAGAAAATAAAAAAGCAAGCAGCTTCAGAGCCGGGGGAAAGGGGGTGGGGAGGGGGCACAGCATATCCCGGTACCAGGCACAGCATTGCCAGCATCGGACACGACAGCCCTGGCACCGGGCACGGCACCGGGCACGGCACCGGCGGCACTGAGCATCGCCGGGCAGCGGGACCCGCGGCAGGGCAGGCCAGGGCAGGGCAGGGCAGGGCCGGTTACCATTTTCGCTCTCCACAGCAGTTTCATCCTCGGTGGCTTGCCGGGCGCCTGGCCGGACGCGCCGCGCTTCGCCNGCCCGGCCCGGCCCGCGCTGCCCCCGCAGTCCCCGCTCCGCGTCCTGCCCGGCTCCCAGGGAACCGCCTCCTCCTCCTCTCCCTTCTCTTCCCCTCCTTCCCTTCCCTATCTCCCCTCTCTTCTCTGAAGGCACCCGGGCAGGGCGGAGGGGAGCAGGGGTGACTGCGGGTCAGCTGTCCGGGCTGCCGTAAGGAAGGAATTTTAAGCTATGCCTAACTTTAAAAACTTACTGCCACTTGGGAAGTAAGGAAATGAAAAGTTTTAGTAAGCCCTGCCCGGCAATTGCCGACACTGTCCTCACTTGTATTCTGTATCGCTTACGAAGAAGCCGCGGTGAGCCTCTCTGTGGATGCTGTAGCTGTGGGCACCTGCGTGCTGACACGACGATCTCAAGACCCCCTAAAGATCCCACTAACTTCGTTGCCTCCTAAGCTGTCTTTAATTGCCTGCATTTTAGAACTTAAAATAAGGATGATTCAAGTGCACAAATTCCCGTGCAAGGCAATGAAAGTGCTAAGAATTGAAACAGAGCTCAGATCTCCCAAAGCCCCAAGCTAACTTCCAGCATGCTCCTGGTTTTATTTCCAGCAGTGTTAGTACCGATGACCTGAGGAGCATCGCAGGCTCGGGGACTGTCAGCACTTCTACCTCTTAACACGAGGAACCACATGGAAGCAAGGAACAATATTTTCAGCTACGAAACCAAGACTGAGCTGTGTGGTCACAGGTGCCCTGATCTGATCACTTGCCAGGCTGTGCTTTTAGTTTACACGTGTCATCGTGAAGTGATCTGGAATAAACAGACATCAATAACCTGACTCAAGGGTACTGCACCAACAAATTGAAGGGTAGATTTCCCAGAGTCCTGTGGCTTCTCCTGTAAAACTGCAGAGCATTCTGAATGCTTTAGATTTTGCAAACCGCTCTTCCACATCGTGATTTTAATGTGCAGAAAGTGGAGTGTGCATTGAAGCCCTCATGTCCAGCCCAGCAGGTGTGTGAGTACCTGCAGAGCAAATTGCCATTGAACAGGACCAACAGACCAGCATATGCAAATGCATATCCAGTCACAAGAAATACAACACCAAAGCCAAAAAATTAGTAACTCTGAAATAAAAGCTTTTTTTTTTTTTTGAGATGATGTCCTGGTGCCACAGTACATGCCCTACCATCACTTTGGATGGCAGTCACAAAGCAATGGCACTTACTGTATTTCTTTACAAAAAAGAAAATGGCAGTGAGTTAATACAGTGGGAAGGAGCTCCTACATTTGATTCAATTTAGCTTCTCTTAAATCACATGTTTCAGACTGGATCCTTACAGGACACCTTATGGACAGACAAGCTCAGGACTTTCCATTCAAGCCAGAGCACAAGCCCTCTCAGAAATGATGTTCCTGAATCCTCTTGGCCACTGACAAGTGACAGAGAGAACCTCCATAGGGAAGGAGCAGCAGATGATCTCATACGGTTTAGCAAGCAGCAGAAAGCTACCATTTTTATTCATTAGATTTGCCATTAGTCGTGCACAGAGTTAGATTTTCTTAACAGATTATTTTTAGGGAGATACAGTGCCCAGACTGTAGAAGCATTGAATTGTTTAGATTGAAAACAACCTCTAATATCACTGAGTCCAATCATGTCACAGTAAAAGGTTACAGAAGGGGCAGTAATCAGACATTCTATTGATAACTGTTTGCCTTGGGAAAATGATACTTCAAGGCCCCTAAAAATCTGCCTTATATATGCAAAACCCAATTATTTAATACTGGAAAAGAGAAAAAGCATATGTAACTTCATTACATTTAAAATCCATTATATAATGTACAACCACTTGTTTGAGACCAGGAGACAGAATCTGAATGCACAGGAAAACATGCACAGGAAGACCAGGCTCTGATTAATCTAAAAGATGTTCTGTAAAGATTTCAAGGACAGAAGGAAGCCTGAAAATGAGGAAGAAGAATCTACAACTCAGTTTAGTAGAACTGCCGGTTTGCTCTTTTAGCAGTCTTTAATCACAAAACTGATCTACACCAATGAACCATGCGGTCAACACCGTGTTAAATATTTGGTTCTTTCCAAATCATGTTCACATGCAATAACGACATTCCTGCCATAATCAAGCCCTGTGCCTGCCCCTTTTACCGAAGCAGAATTGTTTCTCTCATACATCTGAGCACGCATGCCCTCCCACTCGCAACCAGAGAGAAGCACAAATTCACTTGTGAGTGCAGCTTTACATTTCTCACAGTGAAATGTTATATAGGAAAATACTTTGAGGTCTGGAAAGCTCTCAGACTGCAGATCATTGACCACTTACAGCCCCACAACAACTGGCCAACTGTGCACAGAGAAATAAGGTAGTGGCAGAGTAATGATTTTCCCTGGGTTTCAGCTGTTGCTACAGCTGGCACACAGACACCTGCATGGGAAGACAAAGCACAAGATCTATAAAGCAGCTGGAAATAAAGAACAGCTCATCTGACTGCCCCTGCTCAGGGCCTGACAGGAAGAGAGGAGGAAACAAGTCAGAGATACCCGAATATGGAAAATATTTGGGAGAGCAAAGGAAAAGGAGAAAGCAACAAGGTGGTGTAAGAATGATCCCTGATAGCTTCTCCAGGAGAGAAAGAAATCACACAGCCTAAAAGGACAAAGCCATGTATCTGAGGTGTGCATGCAACTCACCTTGACTGGGCAAGGATGTTACCTGGGAGATGGGAAAAAACCACACCACTGTCTCTTTTTTAAGTTAAGCCATAGTTTCAAGAAGGTCCTTTCAATGGCAGCACCAGCTCAAGCCATTTCCACTCCTTGGTGCTTGAGTAGACCAGGAGCCAAAACTGGTTGTGTGTTGGTTATGCAAGACACTTCCTAGTAACCATGCCTTTGTAGTCAACATCTTTATAGTATTACCTTTTTCTCCAAAGCAATGCCACCGCAAGGGTATTACCTAACTGTTAATTGAAAAAGAAAATTCCATGAGACACTCTGTTCATTCCAAGAGTTCATTTCAAGAGATACAAGAATCCATCATATGGAATAAAGCCTGTCCAAAGTGACACCCCTGCAATGGATGATGCCTTTGAAGTGAGTACCTACAAAAGAAAATAAATACTGTTTCTATTAAGACTATCTCATTAATTGTTATTCATCTAGTTTCTTTAAACCATATTTAGTTCTTAGTTCTTGCTTCCTGTTTATGGCACATGCTCTCAATTTGGTAACTAACAGGTGCTGTGGCCTACAGTTCTGGAGATTGAAACTAAAAAAGCAAAAATCATATGCAGGTGAACCACAAAAAGGTAGATAATGCAGACCCTATAGAAATCCAAACACAAATCAGTTTTGCATTGTGTTTCTTTGACAGCCCACTTTGACATGTAGCTTGGCAGCAGAGATCTCTCCACCACAGACACTACAAGAGCTTCACCTGGGAGTGTTCCTTTGCATTGTGCACACCCAAGTTGCAGCTTCCCACTCCATTACACAGTTAGTTTGTCATGGGCTGCTTTAGAGCTGCTTAATATTCAGTGCACTGCAACCTCCTGAAGGTCCTTTATGGCACAAAGCACCTCACAGGCACATATCTCACATTTCCATCAGCACGGGCAATGCTCTGCACGTGCTGAGAGCTGATGTAGAAGGGAGCAGAGGTGAGCCAGGGCTTCCATCCACCTCATCTGGGATTAATAAACTTGGATACATATATTCTTTAAATGACTGAGATGCACTATGATTACACATCAGCCAGTCAGAAAAGCTGTTAGACTCAAACACTGAATTTCAGTTACAAACTACTAACGAATCAAAGTGAACAAAATGCTACATTACACACTCTATGTCTGCTTTTTGACTGTCTGCAACCTTTGCAAGCCTCACTCCTGTGCAAAAGGAAAAGCACTGCTCCCCCTTCACTCTGAAAGATGTGACAATGCAGTTGCAGCCCAGTAAAGAACCAGACACACAAGTCCATCATAATCTGTCTTCCTGGACACCAGAACTAAACAGAAGCCTTCAAGTAATTGCAAATATTAACCAGCTTCATTGTAAAACACCAGAAGAAATGCATCAGAGCTCCCATACATAAAACTAAATTAATGTTTCATAAGGCTGCATAATTAACTATGCTAGGTCAAAAAATTATGTAGTTAAGGAAGCACATCCAGCCATCCCTGACCCTCTGATTTCACATGTGATTGCAATTAGATAGGCATGCACTGTTTCACAGGCTGTGCTGTCCAAAGAGACATAATCTCAGATCTGGGGGGCATATCTCCTTCAGGAACAGCGAGTCCCTGGACTCCCATTAGGAAAGCCTTCAAAGCAATCCTGCCTGTAAAACCAGGGGCACATGGCTGGGACAGTGCACCCCTGCTGTGTGCTGGGGAGGAACAGCAGTGTATTGGATCTCTGAGCCTCTGCCTCCAGAGGAGTGCAGGCAGTGCCTGTGTGCCTCAGAGTCTGGGCTTAGCCCTGTCCCCACTCACCCACACCTTATCCCCACTCACTCTCTGGGCTCCTTGGAAATGACCTGCAGGAGCAGAGGCTGCAGGTGCTAGAACTTGACTTTCAGTTCCACAGACCACAAAACACCCAGAAACTTTTCGTAAACCATAAGTTCTTCGAGAGGTCTCTTGTTCCTGTTCTAGGCCCGTGTGACCCTGCAGCTTCAGAGCAATATCTTTCTCTCATTTTGTGCTGCAGAGCTCCTCAGCTGCTCCCAGTAAATCCTCTCTGCTGCACATTTCAGCAGCTTTGAAGGAAGAAACAACACCCTGGAGTGCATGCTGAGAACACTGTTTTCTGAGGCTCACAACTCAGTCAAATCAAAGCCAAAACTAAGGCATTTCATAGTTATGGCTATTTCAATGCCAAATTTTAGCCCACAGGCCTCAGCTACTCACACTGCAGAGCTGTTCAAAAGAAGGCAGCAAAAAGTCTTTATGGAGGGAAAAAATAGTTTTCCACTCTCCTCATATTCACAAATGGATAAAATGTTTTCACTCAAACTTTCCAAAAAGTTTGGAAAACTTTTGAGCAGAGGCCAAGGGAGTTATTTGACCAATTTTAAAACTGTCTGCAAAGAATAAATACTTAATCATATAAAAAGGCACTGTTCAATTACAAATTTGACTGTGGGTAACTCTCCTGACATCAATTCCATTGTCATGGGACCTGAATCAATCTCAGTGCTTATGCAGAACTAATAAAAATTATTCCTGCCTTCTCCAACAAAAAGTTATGGAAGACTGAGAACAGAAGGGTAATATATCCAGCAATCGTTTCATCTGTACAAGAACATAACATTGCCATAACAGAACATACCAAAATGCCTAAGCCAAAATCTTCTTGTCACATATAAAATAAATCAAATGGCTCTCATATTGTTACTCGAAAGATTGTCTTCACTGTGTTTCAGATCTATTTTTCTGCACCTAAGGTTTAATAATTAAATTGGCCATTGCACAAACACATATTGGGTTGATTTAGCACAATGCTGATTTTCCCTCATTGCTCTCTTAGGCTGATTCTCTACATAGACTGATTCTCCATAAGAATGGAGAACTTTCAATGAATTTCAATACATTTCATACTTTCAATACATTTACAAATTTATCATTTATATATTATTAGCTAGTTAGTACTCAATCCTCCCCCTCATTCCCAAATTACTCGCCATGGTTCCCGTTCTTTTTGAGCAAGCTTCAGTTTCCAGAAAAATAAATTTAACTATTTGATGAAATGTGTTCTCAAAACTTCCCTTCTGCCCTCTTTCATTTTGCTTTGATTACAGATATACTGCACATAAGCCTTTTATGGCCCTGCTACAGTATGTTTAAACAGGATAAATCTCTGTTGGCTATGAGGATCTTCATCTCCTAATTCTGGCACAGAGACTCTTTCATTTTTCCTCTTAAAGGAGAAATATTTCCTCCCCTAGAAGCCTGTATCACTCTGGTATCCTTTAGTCCTAGCATTCCTCAGAAGACTCTGGGCTTATTAATTATATTGGAGTGTCTGCATTTTGGGATACTGGAGTACTTGCCCTTCTGTCTGGGGGCCCCTGTCCCTCTGAGCAGACCTTTGCCAGTGAGCTCTGTATTTATATCTAACTAGTTCAAAGCCCAAGGACTTAGTCCCTCCCACCCATGGGGTTATAATCAGATGGCAGCATGTCTTAGATTTGACTCACTCCCTTCAAGCACACGCTTACGTTTCCACAACGGGTAATGAAGAGTTTGAATTTCAATGCTGTTCCTACAAAAAATCCTAGTGCTTGCATTTGCTTGACCTCTAAGATTAAAATAACAGGGATAAAGTAATCATAAATCCTTATAATAGTTTATGTTATTTGCTTTTTTAGTCTACATGATACATATTAAATTTAAGAATTATGTCCCCCCTTTATTGTGGGACAGGTTTCAGGATACTCAGAAGTTTCTAGACCCCAATTTAAGGAGCCTGCTGAATGCCTGTCATATCAGAGAGATCTTCTGGATACTGGAGGTGGTTGCACACCATGGACAATTTTCTCAGCCAGATCTAAAACAAAGTCTTGCAAGCTTTTTACTGACTCAAAATTTTTCCCAGCACTCAGGCAACAATAAGCCAGAGTTGTCATCATGTTTTCTCCTCTTCACTGGGCTAAAAGGGAAATAACTGAAAGGAAGCATCAATTCATCTTATCTACAGGTCTCTTGATTTTTTTAATGCTACATTCATTCTATCTGACTTCACCAAATCCTACAAAGATTTTATAGCCCTTCTACAGAGCCCAGGAGGCCCTATTAAATCAGACTCCTTTTAAACCAGAAAGGCTCTCCACAGCTTTCTTTTGAGCAGGGAAGAGCCACAAACAAGAGAATCATAAACAAATATGTAACAGATAACTCTGGAAATAGATACAGTGGTCCCTCTGCAACCACATAATGTTTTTTCATCATACATACTCCTCAAACAATTAAAATTTCAGGGCTTTAATAACTACTGCAGCCTTGAACCCTGGAATCTCTAAATTGGAAATTGTATCTTTTGAGCGTAGCACAATAAAATCCAGATTTGGGGAGACTGGGGTTTGGGGGTTTTGAGTTACTTTTTTCTTTGAATGGTTTTACCTCCTCCCTCTCTAAAATACCCTACAGTCACATAAAACAGTCTGTACAACAGTGACTTGCCTTCTTCAGCTTCCATGAATCTTCCTCAGGGGAGTTGTTCTTTCATCATCTAAAAACTCTCCGGCAAGTTCCACCCTTGGAGAAGAAATTTTGTAACTGTTTGAAAACAAGACAAAGGCAGTTTTGAACTGCAGACAGCAACACATTTACTTCTAATTTCCATTATGTTCTCTCTCGTGAAATACAGCAGTTGGGTAAAGTCACAACATGGATAAGGAAGAGGCTCAGTCATGTCCATCAGATGCTGTGCCACACACAGTGGTACTCTGGTTTAATAAATGAGTGCTAAACATGTTTCTGGAAGTGGCCTATTTTGCTTGGGGAGGCAAAAATGCCTTTATCAGCATGTCAACTCCCATTTTTTCCCTTTCTGCTGCTGTGACTCTTGTCTTCTACCTACTGCAGACTCCAGCCTTCCAAAGCTCTCATTCCTACCCATCAGATCAGTAAAAAATGCAGCACTGTGACTTTCTTTTTCATTCACTAATTTAATACTCACTTTTAAGACCCCCTCAAAACTCAATCTCACTTTTTGACTCTCCTTATTTTCATTTTAGAAGCTTTTCATCTCTACTGGTGCTTCTTCTCACAGATCAATGCCTACCAGAAGCTCCCCAAGGATAAAGGCTTTGTCTTTTATATACTAACACTATACCCTTGGTAACCCATTTCAAAATGATACACCCAGCTTTGAGGTGCACCTTTATCCTGATGCCAGAAATGCAACAATGGGACAGAAGGAATACTTCCTTTACTAACAGATGCTTAAAAAATGCACAGCCCTTTTTGAGGCATATCACCAGTGATTTATAAATACTTGCCTTTGTTGGTATTTGCCTTCACACTTTGCCCTACATCCTTCCCCTTGTTTGTTCTCCCTCTGTTCTGCCTTTTGATTTCCATGCTGTGCTCTGAGACGGACTCTTGCCCACTTGCAGATGTTCCAGGACAGGGCACAAACCCTCACTATGGCCTTTGGGGGGTGTTACAGTGCAAGGACAGATTTTATGATGGATATCTCAAGTCCAACATCCAACACTCCTGCCACCGGTGCCCCTGGGATGTAGAGTAATAGAGCACAACTCACCTTGAACAAATTATCAACACCTATTAAAAATGCTGTGAATTTTTGGGAGCAGCACACTCCAGCTAAAAAGAAATCCCTCTTGCTACTTGGCTGCTGCTGTCATCCATCTGTCACTTCCTTCAAGTGCTGCTGGTGACTTCAGCAGATTCACTTGCAAGGGAAAGGTGACAGGAGTAGACCCACAGGCTGTAAACACTTCACTCCCCTCTGGGATCACCTAGCTTTATTATTATTATTGGCACATTGTGCTTGGGCAGCAAAGACATTCATTTAAGGATACTCATTTCTATTTCCAGCTCTATTACATCTATTTTTATTTAAACTTATTTAAAGGCAACATTATCAACCCAGGAACAAAAGGCAGGAAGGAGATGGAAGCCCACAATGCTCTAGACAATGACAGGAAACAACCTGTGTTTTGACAGTTCCCCCAATTCTCTTCCAGATGATCTTTACCAAAGAATTAGACAGAGTCCAAAAAGCAAAATAAAACCCAAAACCCTGTGAAGAGGAAATCCTCTTGTATAGGTGCTAACAGAGTGGAAAATTTTAGAGAAAATTCAGGTCTAGCATCTAGCCTACTGACAACTTACTTAGCAAACTCAAAACCCTATCCATTGTACTGGGATGACATACTTGTATTTCTAAGGTTTTACAGAAAGACTTCCTCAACAAAACCCAAGACCTTCAAAACTGGCCAAAGTTGAACACTGTTATGCAAAATTGTAACAAAAGTTGGCGCAGAAGTCACTGTTTTGTTCTTTGGAGATCAGCTGGAAACACAGGAATAAACAGGATGGAAGAGCCTCTTTTCAGGGGCATATTATAAACAGCAAATTAATTGTGCAATATGTTACCATGCTCAGGGAGATGAGCTGGACTGGAAATCAAAACCTAGAGTAGATAATTATAAAGTATTCATTAAAAACCATTAAACCACGCACCAAAAAGTCAAAGGAATATTAAATTCTTCCACTTTGGGTTATGAGATGAACACTGAGAGATCCATGGAGGAACATTTCTGGTAAAGTTACTCCATACTTGTCCACAGCTGAATTGTCAGGACATATATATGCAATAGATAAGCAATTTTTTCAATCCTGGTGTACCCACACCTGACTTCTGCATTACAGGGATTTTGCAACATCCTCAAAAAAAATGAGCAGAACACAAGAAAGAGTCAAATATTACAAAGTAATACAGAAGTACAAATGAAGTGGTCACCAGTGCACTGAGGAATGGAATAAAAAATCCAATGCATTCCCCATCCAGCACCAGACAGCATCAGGTCCCAATATGTTTCAGGAATTACAGATTTATCCTGGATTAAACCTGCAACAAGAATTGAAATGGCTCCACATCTTCCTCTTCCCCCAAATACATGTCAATTATTCTTTATGGATTGTTTTCTAAACCTTTCCTTTGCAAAGCAAAAAGAAAGCAAAGAAGCCACAACCTTATCTTTTTTCTTAAGGAAAAAAAAAGAGAATTTAAGCTCCAGCCGTGCAAGCAGCCAGCCATGCATTCATCACCACAACGTGGCATGATGTGTCACTTGAGAATTTGGCACCCACTTAAGAAAAGGAATTCTGCTTTTTTTTGTTCCACTGGCTAGTCCAAAACCAAGTGCAAAGTTGCATAATCCCTCCAATTCTGTTGGAGAAATAACAGGCAGAACCAAGATCCATGGAAGGGGGAAAAAAAAAAAGGAAAAAAAAAAATCCCAGCTCTCTTTTCTGGATAAGATGTTATAAATTAAGAAGCAAGAGTTCTGTAGAGAAAGCACTGCTCTTACTCTCCCAGGCAGGCTTCTTGCTCTTCCAAGTGGACTCCAGACTTCATACATTTCTTTCCCTCTCTCCCTTCCTCCCCCAGCCCTTGATGACAGTATTTGGCAGGAACTTCTAATTAAAAAAAAACAAAACAAAAAAACACCAGACTGCCTTTGTGCTACCCCAGCAAACCTCTCTGGGGAAATGATGTTCTTTGCTCAGCAATTCCTGTTCAGCACAGAATGCCAGCATGAGGAAAGCAGCTGGAGTGACTTCCTATTCTCCATTCAGGCCTGGCAGCCTCAGAACAAAGCCTTACAAAAAGAGAGGCTGAAACCAACAGAGAATCACTGACAAAGAAGTGCACAAGGGCTCTGGTAAGGTGTTATTTCCAGAGCTCTCACAGCAACACAGGACTCAGTAACAACTTGAGCCACCAGAGGCCTGGAAAAGCCAAGGGATGGTTGTGGATAATTCTGTGGCTGCAATCCCAACAGCTGCCATGCAGACACGTAAGGATATTGTCCAGTTTAATCTGAACACCAAGAGATTTACTGCAAATCCCTTTCCACAAGCAATTCTAACAATGAAGCTATCACCACATCTCCCAAGCCTTCAAGATTGTTTTGATGGACATTACTTTTTTTCCTGAGAAACATAATGTCTGTTCACAAGTGCATGGAAAGCCAAAGTTTAATCCAAGGATTACAGACATTAAATCCTCCTAGTCTCAAGAAGACCGCTCCCCAAGCTTTAATTTGAAAATCCATACATTACTTGCTAATTTCCTTACAATTAAATGCTAAAATCCAAAGCATCTGAGATCATAGCTGAGTTCTGGAAGAGACCCAAGAGTTAAATCTCCAGGGAAGTCGGGCAAGGCTGATAATTGGGTTCAGACAGGGATATATATTTGGGGTTTTATGACAGTGATACTGGATAACACTCCAGCCTTGCATTTTCCCCTCTTTTTCAGTTCCACTAATTTCTTCCTTTTTCCTTCTAAAAAGGCAACCTTTTTACTTGCATCTCATCACTAATCAGTTCTAGATAACACTAACTAACCTTTGCAAGAGCCTGGCTACTGAAGGTTTAGTGAGGGGGGAGAAGGGAACAGTGTTGCCCCTCCAAGGCAATTTAACTTCAGTTTGAAGGTCTGGCCTTTTCCTGAGGCTGTGTCACCACAATACTCTCACGATTGCATCTCCATAACAGGATGGGTCCCCTTCCTCCTCTCCCACCTCCTTTTCTTTAATCAGCATGGATTTCCTTCCCTGTAACCTTGTTGCCAGCTCTCAACCTACTCAGTGGACAAATGACAGATGCTTCTGGTTCAGGCTGCAGTTGAAGGGCGAGGAAAGCCACTCCTCCCATAGTACTTAGACAAGAAGGAGGGAAAAAAAATATTCCAAAGGAATATTCAATTTATTGAATGTTGATTAACATAAAAATACATTAAAGGAATGCCCTGCATGTAACATAGAGGGCATTAATGAACCTGTTCCTACATGTTTAATCAAAAGTCTTAAGAAAATATGTGCATCACGTCCATGTTATGACTAGTTCCTGGAGCAGCCCTCTCCCAGAACAATCCTATGGCAGCAAATCCTCTGCCTGTGCTAACCTGCCCTTCTAATCTTTGTTGGTCTCTGTGCTCATACAAAAACAGAATACACCACCCAGATCAAACACAGATATTAAACAGGTATGCTAAAAAAAGAGAATCCACAGCAAAAGTTAATAAATCTCCAGGGGAAAGAGACACCAGGGACTATGGAATCCCTTCTCAGGACATTATTGTGCTTATTGTGCTGCTGGAAAAGTATCTTATCTAGGTCACTGTTTTGCCTTTTCCTGCTCAATTATTTGAGGAATTGTTTTACAGTCTCCTTTGAAGTAGGTATTCAGGCCAGCAACAGTGCAAAGTGGGGAAAAGGGTATCTTCAAAAATGGTTAATGAAGACCAAAAGGGAATTTTTGTAGTTCACCATGTTTTCCCTGCAAATAAAGGTGTTGTTACAGCTGAGAGGGGACCTACAGAATGATGGCTCAAAAAGGCCATTATGGCTCTCAAATAATGGATTATGAACATACTTTGGTTTTAATCCTCTACCTCTTAAACCAGAGCCTTAAACCCTGAACCTCAGTACTCCCTGCCCATGGCAGGCAGTTGGAACTACACGACCTTTAAGGTCCCTTCCAACCCAAACCATTCTGTGACTCTCTGACAGTCTATTTACCTCCTGCAATTACTTTGCTGCCCTTAAGCCAATTTCCAGCAGAAAAATGCCAACAGTCCCCAAGCTACAGCCACAGTTACAGCTGGACTGCAGCTTCCCAAGCTGTGGCAACTTTGGTGGAACATGTGACATATTCTAAATTCCTGCTCTGTCAAGGAGGTGGGTGGTCCTGCAGGTAGGGCTGATACAGGAATAAATTTTCCCACCAGCTGTTTTCTTCACAATAAGGGGGGTAGTGGTGGGTGTAATATATGTGTATACATATATATATATGTGTGTGTGTGTGTCTATTTTTTTTCCAGGGCTGCTGTTTTCTATTAAGAGGAACCTCACAAAAACTGTGTCATTTCCTAATTAATAATAGGATAATTATTATCTACACAGGCCAAGTGTAACTTTAAAATAAATAATTTTATACTTTAGAGCAGTGTTCTCCCTTTGTGATTCAATATCTTTGTTAATATACAAAAGGTCATGTAGAAGGGGGCAAGTGAAGTACAGAACGTTGTTGCCCAGCAAACAGAAGTTCTTTCGTGGAATCATGAAGTGGATTGGAAGGGATATTAAAAATCATCTCATTCCACCCCTGCAGGGACATTATCCCCTATCCCAGGTTGCTCCAAGCCCCATCCAACCTGGCATTGGACATTTCCAGGGATGGAAGGAATGCAGGAGTGTGATATAATCACTTAGAGTCACTTGAACATGTGCAACAGGAAAATACCTGCAAAGCATTGGCCTGGTTTTTGGTACATAAGCAGCAAGGCAAATTGAAAACCCCAAAACATCCAAATATAATAAACTGTCTGAAGAAAAACATTCATTAAATCAAACACACAGCAAGTACTACATATGTATCAGGAAAGAAATACATGTTGCCTTCACCTGTGCAGTCTGACTCCATTCAGAGGCAAAGCTGGCAGAAGCAGCTTAAACCCAAATTCCATGTTGATGTAAATAAGGATCATACCTGCAGCAGCCATAGAACAGGGGCTGCCAGACCCTCAGCTCCTGGGCAGGACTTGCCCACCATGGGTGCTGCATAACTCAGGCAGGTCTGAGAGTCTCCAAATGCCTGGAAATGGGCACATTGAGCTGCCCTACACATATCACAGGACTTGGAGTGAATTCCCCTCCACCATACTGGACACATCATTGTATTCAACCATGTCATAAAAGAAAAAAGTTGGCTTTCCTTCCTCTTAAAAAGGGAAATAGCAATACCCTGAAATCACATGGCTTCCAGGCAGCTTCCCAAGCACACTTTATTTTCATTGACTAAAGTAATGCCCAACAATGGCAATTGGAAGCAGATTTTCCTACACTATAAAAAATCTTATTCTATTAGAAAATAGCAGGTCTTAAATTATGTTATTTAGCCAACACCCATCCCTGCATAGTGAAAGAAAATGGGGAATCCAGATAGAGAAATATGAGTTATTTGGGATGCCCAGGCTCACAGCATCCCCCAGCAACTCTGGGTGTTCCCAAAGTACACCAAACTCTGCCTTCTCTTTTTTCTTGACACACAGCCAGCATTTTTCAGTTTGATAGGAATCACCAGGCAGCTGCTCTGGAAGGAGGAGATGGTAGGTGCAATTACTGCCCTGGTAATCAGGATTTGCCTGGTTTACTCTGTGAACAGAGTCACAGCTCCACTGGGTTTTCTGCCAGCACAGCTCTCCTCATTCCTAGAGAAGAGCCTGAAAGGAGACAGGTGGAAATGTGATCAGATTTGGACTGAACATTGGTGCAATATTCTACATGTACAAGGCTCATAGTTCACACCAAATTTAAAATGACTTTTACTGTCTGTCTCATAGCGCTTATGCCAGTATTTGGTAAGAATTTCCCTGGTCCTGTGCTTCTGGAAACCATCCAAACTCCACTGATCAGCATGGAAGCAAATCTGTGTGCACTCTAATCATTTGACCCCAAATGAAATATGAATGAAATATGTCTCTTTGAGTCCCAAGAATCATCTTCATTTTAAAGGGAAAGAAGATGAAGCAGAATATTATATATATATATATATATGTGTGTGTGTGTGAAATATATATGTTATGTGTAATATAGGAAAGGTCTCGCCTCCTTTCATCTCTAAACTTTCATTTTCTTCCTCCATATTTTCGATTTGTAAACACAGGCTCTTGTCAAGTTCCCTTGGCTCTTTCTAAGGGCAAGAGGAAATCTGTCCAATTGTTTGACAAACAAAGCATCCTGATAACATTTTATAATTAATGTATAAGAATTTCTCCATCTATAATCTCTGGTGTGGCCACACTCAATAGAATGGGATTATTTTTTCCTTTGGTAACCAAAATCCTGTGTTATTTCTGTAATTTTTCCTTATGATTTTTGCTGTCCTAAAATTTAACCTGGTTATCCTGTCTATGGCATGTAAATATCTTTATTTGTCATTCCCCTTACAGACTGCTTGCTGCTCTCTGGGTTTCAATTCTACTCTTAATAGACAGAAAAGGGAAAACCACTTCTTTTTAGGCATATAGAAAGGGAAGCAATCAAGATAATGAAGCCCTGGAAAAATCTCTGCAAGTGAGGTGATAATTCCAATCACTTTGAGGCTAAACAAGCCACTTGAGGCAAATTTGCTGGAATGGTTTTGTGAAGGCCTGACTTTCACAGGAGCTAGAGCAGGAAACATTCCCAGCTCAGGACCTAAAACCTGGCTAATCTTTATGGCCCCTTGGCAGAGTGCAGAGCACCAGGGCCCCACTCCAGGGCCAGGAGCAGCACTCCTGTGGCACGAGATATCCCATATCCTCTTGTGTTCAATGAGCTGGAGAGCAGGCAGTGTGGTTCAAATTGTCTGGATATGGTTATGAGCAGCTGTGGACAGATCTTGCTTCTTCCCTCATGTCCTTTGTTTCTTATTTTTTAAACCTTAGGGCTGCGCAGGAATGTCAAGTCTCCGGCTCATTACGGGACCATGTGACTGCTCTGGACTTTGAACTCAGATAAACTCCCTACTGAATGAAAACGTGTAAAATGCTTCCAGCAGAGATTATTTTGCAGCAGACTATACTAAGAAATGCAGCAGAATTTCAACACTCACATTTCAGAGGAACAAAAGCGAGGAACCATCCTTGTCCTGAGTGCAGCGTTTCGGGGGAAGCTCCAGAGCGTGCCTCCCTTTCCCCCCATGCCCACAGCAACACTTTTACCAGCCTGTGGTAGCAGATCATGGTGTAGTTTGGGGAATAAAACATCCTGATTCCATATAATCACGCATCAGCTTCTGTCTAATCAATGCCCACAATTTAGCTTCCAAAAGACATCTTCAGAAATCCCAAAATCACACATTTACATCGGTAAAATCAGGTCCTAACTGGCCACGTTGGGATGGATCCGAACTTCTGCATGCTTTTTAGCCTGGGGAGATACCAGAGTTTATCTAACATTTGCATAAAGAAAAAGAAAATCCCAGCCCTGATCATTGGGGTGTTTTTCCCTAGGTACAGAACATATGGCTTGGACCCTGGCTCACTTCCAGACAGAGTCATTAGGGACTGTTTTCCCTGTGGTTTTCACTGGATAAAGCATTCCTCTCCAGTTCCTCCTGTAAACATTTGTACCGTGTCACGGGGCACTAATCAGTACCTCCTGCCCTCTGCCCCAGACAGGCTTTTTAGCAAAAAGTTAAATAATTTCTTAAAGTTGTAATTATATCCCAGTCCCCTCCAAATATAATTGGGAGGGGCAGAGATAGAATTATAATTTTAAATATAATTGGAGAGATAGATGGAGATGGAGATGGAGATGATAGAGAGGTAGAAAAACATGGATCTGTTAACACGCATTTTGAGTTCCTAGGGATCCATTAGACACCATCTCCTCTATCAGAATGGTGGCTCATGGAGAGGAACAGCATTGGCAAAAGAGCCAAAGGCTGATGCTGCATATCCAGAAATGCACTTTGATTTGGGAACACTCTTCCAATTAATCCATCCAATGGGGTAGTTTGGGATTTGACTTCCATCCTGTAAGGATGTGATACTGTTGACTGAAGAGATTGAAATTTGGACGGGTTTTGATCAGGGCAAAGCACCAACCAAAGAAAAAGAGGCAAGTTTCAGGGGAGATGTAAAATTTCCAGTGCCTCTGGTTGAAAAGCTCTAGAGAGATTTAAACGGAGCCGGAAAAGCAATCGGCTCCATCCAGCAGAAAACGACACACATCCCTGAGGTGCGACATTGCCATCATGTGGCCATCCCAACTCTGCAGGAACACCGGAACGTTATCCCAGACTCGCAGCTTTTTCAATTGTCTTTAGCACTGGCAGCCTACAGAACTGGCGGGGGGTGACCCTCTCCTGACACCCATCTCCAAAGAAAAACACCCGTTTCTCCAGACCTGCCCTCCTTTATGCCGGGGAGCAGAGGCATTTTGTATTTCCCGAGGCACAGCACTGCCAGGGTGACATTGCACTGCACAGAACACAGCACAACTGACCATCCAAAATGTACAGAAACACCAGAAATGACACATGGAACATTCCTGATGTCAGGAAGCCAATCTTTAGGAGAAATCTGAATGAGAACAGCACAATGGTCTGGATCAGGAAGGAACTATAGCACATATATATGAAAAAATATATGAGGACAATATACAGAAGTTAGTATAGAGTCAGGAGTGGAAATTAATTAATGCAAAGCAAACTAATGAAATGATGAATTTAAGGAAAAAATTAAATGCTGACTGAGGGCAAAACAGGGTGGAATGCAGAAGTGAGCTGTGATAAAACATGCATATAGCAATGTTTTACAGTGGAGCAGCAACAGAATTAAATAGGATCCAGAAATGATGAAGGGCAATGAGAGCAGCAGTAAAGACAAATAATTTCCTGCTTGAGCCAAAAGCTGTTCATCCACACAAAATTTGTGTTTGCCTTCCTCTGGCACCCTGGTGCAAAGCATGATTGAGCTTACTCACAGAATTCCTGGAATTACAGCCTCAGAGAGGGGGACACAAACTTCCTAAGAAAAGGAAAACCTTGGTGCAGAAGTAACAGGAGTTTTCTGTGCAGCTGGCACATCAGGAGAAAAACACACAAATCATTTGGAAAGAAACTCAGTTGGACATTTCTTAGAACACCCAAATTTCAGCTATAACAATATTGTAGCAAAACTTCACTAATAAAAAAGGGCAATAGTATCACTTGAGAAATGAAAAAAAATATTGACAGGCACAGACCAGCAGCTCAATTCCTACAGATGCCTGGCCCCACAAAGGCAAATTCTGTTTGTGTTCCCATCTCCCAGAAACTGGCACCTGGAAACATCTAAAAGAACCTGCCTGCTGTCACCATCTCAACCAGGGCCAAGCCCCTGCACTGTGACAGATCCTTCTGCACTGAACTGCCCAGACCAGGGAGGAACCTTCTTCTGCACCACAGAATTTGCAAAGAAAGATTTCAAGAGCCCTAAAGGGGAAACTTAAAAAGCCACTGAAGGAAATCAGATAAATATTTGCTATTACCCTGAGCTGGATCTGCTGACATGGTAATGACATATTTTTAAGTTCTTTTGTTTGCATGGTTTTTTGCAATATTGAATCTTGGAATCACCTGTAACAATCCTGAAAAGTGTGGTTGTTTCTATTGTGCAGTTTCTCCTCTTTAGGGTAAAAGAGAAATTTTTACTCAGAAAAAGGCTGATTTGTGAATAATGCCCCCAGGCTCTAAGAGTTTTGCTCTCTTTGTCATCCACCGAGTTTCCATGTACTGCTACAAGTTTCAGTAGCTTTCTGAAGAGATGTCCACTATTATTTATGTATAACACACTTTGTGTGTGGCATCATGGGGGCAGCCCCTCGATACCCAGCTCTGCCAGCAGGTGCACAAAACCAATACCAAATTAACCTCACAGAATTAAAACATCTTTTAAGACAGCCTTTCCCAAAGGAAGGCAGGGGAACCCAGCTGGACAGCAGAATTTAAAGGCTTTTTCCTCTCTCAGCCAGCCTCCCAACAGCCTTTCCCAGCCACAGAAGGCAGTCTGCTTCCTCTGATGTCTCCAAGCCAAGGAGGGCTTTTCCCAGGTGCATTTCTGCCCTCTCAGAGGGAACAGCTATACCCCAGACCAAGAAATATAGTAAGGCATTTAAAAATGCCAAAGGAATAATTCAGCGGAAGTCCTCATTCTGAAATGTTTCCCTATGGCACACACCTGCTCTGAGGATGGCACAGTTTCATCCACATTTTGGAGTGAAACTGAGATCACAGATGGCAAAAAAACACCAATAAAGTCCCCTCCTGTCAAATTTAACCCATAGAATAACTGTGGGTCTCAAATAATGGATTATGAACATACTTTGGTTTTAATCCTCTACCTCTTAAGCCAGAGCCTTAAACCCTGAACCTCAGTACTCCCTGCCCATGGCAGGCAGTTGGAACTACACGACCTTTAAGGTCCCTTCCAACCCAAACCATTCTGTGACTCTCTGACAGTCTATTTACCTCCTGCAATTACTTTGCTGCCCTTAAGCCAATTTCCAGCAGAAAAATGCCAACAGTCCCCAAGCTACAGCCACAGTTACAGCTGGACTGCAGCTTCCCAAGCTGTGGCAACTTTGGTGGAACATGTGACATATTCTAAATTCCTGCTCTATCAAGGAGGTGGGTGGTCCTGCAGGTAGGGCTGATACAGGAATAAATTTTCCCACCAGCTGTTTTCTTCACAATAAGGGGGGTAGTGGTGGGTGTAATATATGTGTATACATATATATATAT
>VZRH01006195.1:3020-29651 GCA_013397555.1 Urocynchramus pylzowi
CGCTCCCACCTGCGTGCCCTCCTCCTCCCCCCTCCTCCCCTCTCCTCTCCTCTCCTCTCCTCTCCCAGGGTGGGATTTATGGGACACTTGTGATTTATGGGGCTGCTGCTATACTGGGGGGTTTTGCAGCCTTGGAGAGCTCCCTGCACCTTGCCTCAAGTCCCTTATTCCTGAAGTTTTGGATGTTTTTGGGATCAGGCAAAGGGAACAAGAGGTGGTGTTTCTGCTGCCAGCCTCTCCTTCCTTCTGGCTGGGCTTGGGGGAGCAAACCCCATCCTTAGGGAGCTCGAGGCCACATGGTCCTTCTCAGGATGCCACATGAAAGGGAGGTGTGGGATTTTAGAGGATAATTGATCCACAAGTGTGTCCCAACTGCTTTTCACATCTGGGTGTTGCCATTCCCCTCCCTGAGCTGCTGCTGTCATACCCCTGGTCATGAGGATGAAGAATAAACCCACCTCAGAGCATTTTTGGGGGCTGTGGGGTGGGGACAGGACTCTGGAACCGTGTGGGTTGGTGGTGGAGGCAGCATGGAGCACCCCAGTGCCATCCAGAGGGGATGGGTGGCCCAGGCTGGGCCTTCTGGGGGTTCCACAGCAGGAAAATCCATCCCCACCCTCACACCCCCTGAGCACTGCTGGCCAGCCCCACCCCCAGGGCTGGATTTCCTTCTCCATTCCACAATTTGGGGATTTTTGCCAAGCTCCAGAGCAACACCAGAGTGCATCCATAGAGTGGGAGTTGTCTCAGGGATACCCCAGGCTTCAGTTCCTTAAAAAAGCCTGTCAGAGCAGCTTCACCTCCCCCTCAGAGAGGGAAAACTGATGGGCTGGGAGCCAATTTCCCGGGCCGTTGGGGAGGGAAGAGCTGGGGCAGGGCAGATAACGGGAGGTGCCAGGGCTGGGCTGATGCTGCAGCTGGTGCTGGGTGTGGGGCTGCCCCTCTGGAGACACACAGGGTTCTGGGCTCAGCTTTCCTCCTCTCCTTCACCACCTGGGAGACCTGCAGGATGCCAGCACAGGGTGAGTTCCCACAGCTCCACTTCCCATCAAGTGGCTTCCCCCAAAAGGGCCTGAAGAGCAGCTGTGAATAATTGATGGTGGAATTTGGAGATTTTTTTTTTTTCCCCCTCCAGTAAATGATTCCCAAATAGATGTTTCCCACTATCTGGCCAGAGGAATGTCAGATCCATCAGATGAATTATTTGGGATTTTTGGTGTTTCTTCTTGCTGACTAACAGTGGATAAATGATTCAGGGTGTTATTTCTGACACCCCAGAGTCACAAGCCCCAGGGATGGTGATTGAGTGTTGCCTGACATTTGGATTTTTTTTGAGCCTCAGCTCCGTGGGAGAAATCCAGCCTTCCAGCCTGGACTTGGTATTTGTAAAGGCAGAAGAATAGGAGGCCTTCTGGAGGTGGAGAAAAGCCAGAACGGGAGTGGCAAAGGCTCAAAAAATCTGATGGACACCAGAAAGTGGTTTAATATGTTGCATATTGTGGGAGAAGAGGGGGTGTGGGAGATGTTTGAGCCTTTGGGCTGGATGGAGGCGATGGTCCAACATCCCTGAGGGTTCTGGAGATGTCTGAAAGGTGGATGTGGACAGCAGCACCTGAGAGGGACAAATTCCTGCATCCTTGTGCAGCATTTACCACGGGAAGTCACAAGCTGAGGATGATGAGTGGTCCCAAAACCATCAGTCAGGCACAGGTGATGCAGAGGAAGATCAGCAATGGGAGGGATTTCTGGGCATGGCTCTTGGGAGACACTCAGGCAGCAGGCTGGAAGGTGCAGGGATATTTTGCAGCCCTGGAGATGAATCAGCTTTTAGGAGAATTTATCTGGGATTTATCCAAATTCTCCATCACATGGATTCAAGTGTTCAGCTAACAACCCCCTTTGGCTCAAAGTGATGTTTTAGGATGCTCTAGAACCCTCCAGCCCTTCCAGAAGGACACAAAAATTCAAGGACACTCCTGACAACTGACCAGAAAATGATTTGGAACATGTTGCTTCCAGTGTGGGCCAAAGCAAGAGCCACACTCAGTGGAGGTCACTCCTGGCAGCTGGAAACATCAGAAGGACACAGAAAAAGGCTAAAAGATAAATTCCAGCACGGGAATTAATGTCAGCAGGAAACCAGTGGCTGACCCAGGCCCAGCCAGAGAACCAGAGGAGTGCTGTGTTATGAAGAGCTGATTGCAGAGGAGAAAAACTCCCAGCCTGAGGCTTCGAGAGCTTAATTGACCCAAATACCTGGAAAGAAGGTGAAGAGAGGACAGAGAAGAGCCCTGCAGGGAGGTTTGTCCTGCAGCACAAGCCTGGCAGGCTCCAGTGCACCATGGCTGATTTCAGGAACTAGAGGAAGGAAAATGAGAAGGGAATTTGTAGCTGTAGGGCCTTAAAACCTCAGCTTGACTTGCCAAGGAGGAGGCACCTCAATCCAGCTTTGTGCCTCTTATCTCAGCATAGCTATCTCTTACAGCCCAGGATTTATTCCAGATGCTGCCAGGAGAAGCTGTGGATGCCCTGGAAATGTTCCAGGCCAGGATGGACAGGGCTTGGAGTGACCTGGCCTATGGAAGGTGTCCCTGCCCATGGCAGTGGGGGATAGAGATTATTTTTAAGGTCCCTTCCAACCCAAACGATTCCAAGATTCTGTTCTATGATTTTGTAACCTTTGGGCATGAAGGACCAGGCTGGGTGGTTGTGACAGGGTTGAATCTTGGTCCCTGGCTTCATCCCATGTGGTCTTGGCCATCAGAAAAGGGATGGAGGGACAGGACCCAGGGAATGGCTTCCACTGCCAGAGGGCAGGGATGGATGGGAGATTGGGCAGGAATTCCTGGCTGGGAGGGTGGGCAGGCCCTGGCACAGGGTGCCCAGAGAAGCTGTGGCTGCCCCTGGATCCCTGGAAGTGTCCCAGGCCAGGATGGATGAGGCTTGGAGCGACCAAATCCCAATCACAGCCTAGAAAGACTAAACCTCCCCATCTCCTGTGCCTCTTCAAGATCCTCATCACAAATCTCCTTCATCTTTTCATGATGGGAATACTGAACTAACTCCATGCACGACCCAGGTGGTGGCACATTTCTAGGACATGTAGCCACAACATTGCTCTGCCTTTGCATCCAGAAAAATAGAAGAAATCCACGTCATGTGGATGTTTCTGAAATGACAAAATCAGGGAAGGACAAATGTGGCCAGGAATAAACAAGGAAGCAGAGTTACCCAGCACGTTTCCTTTGCCAGGAGCGTGACCTTGTCCCTGCTGGGAAATGGTCATTTGTGAAAAGGGAGCCTTGGCTGCCTCCAAAAGACGCCTGGAGGTGGAAGGGGATGAAGAGGTGGGGGATTGGAATGAGATGGTCTTTGAGGTCTCTTCCACCCAAACTCTTCTGTGATTCCATGATTTTGTGAAGTAAAGAGCTTGCAAACCCCACGTGAACAGTGGTCCCAGTGGCAGCGGTTTGGAAGGGAGAATATGGGCTGGGAAGTGTTGGAGATACAAAAAGTGGAGGGAATAACAAGCATCTGCATTTCTCCTTTTTGGTTGGTTTTTTTTTTTTTTTCCTGAAACTTCATCCTTTATAAGAAAGAAGCTGCAGACAGGGAATGTCAAGACCCAGGTGAAACAGAGAGGTGACAGGAGCCTGCTCACCACCAGGTCAGAGCATGTTGTGCTTGGACCATCTGAGGAAAGAGAGCCTTTTTTTACACAGAGATTTGGAGAATTTCTCTGTCTCTGTGTATGGAGACAGGCTGGGCACTCAGTCCTGTTGCCTTCCCAGCTCCAGCCACCCAGCAAAGGCACTGAGCAGCAGAGTTCCATGGCTGGTGACCCTGGGAAGAGCCAGTCTGACCGGCTTGCCCGGAGCAGCCAGGCAGGAACACCAGCTGCCTTCAACAACTGCCCATAACACTTTAAAAACCAAAACAGAGGTCACAGCTTAAAAAAAAAGTGACACAACAAACTGAGGAGAGGGAAATTATCACTCAGCTTCACGGCTGGTTTCCCAAGGATGCCCATGGAGCCATTTCACTGGAAGAGTATCCTGGTTTCCACGAAGAAGGAGCAGATGAGGCGCGGGCAGGTCTGGTAGGTATCATCCCAACCCCGATGGAAGCAGCCATGCATTTCGGCACCTTATTTGGCATTGCTGCTCGTAGGGAGCGAGGACTTGTTGCAAACAGTGGGAAGAGCCCTGGGGATGCTTGGCTGGCTCTGACGCAAGAGCTGCGCCGGTGCATTTTTGACCTTGCTTCGCCTCTCCGCCGTGCACTGCAGCTCAGGGAGCCGCTCCTCCGCATGGGAAAGGAGCCCCCGGGATGGAGAGGGCAGGGAGAGGGGCTTCCTCAGGGAAAGGGACACTCTGCCGGCGGGTTTAGGAGCAGAAGGAGCCGGCAGCCTTTCCTCAGCGTGCAGCCAGCTGTACTAAAAGGTTACCAGCTCCGCGGGGCCGTATCCAATTGCATCAGCTGGGAACCTCGTCCAACACGCCGGGCCGAGAGTAACCCTTTCTATTTATTGCCCTATTGTTTGAGGCTGGAGGAACACGGAGATACCATCTGGGAAAGCTTTGTTGTTACAGACCGGCTTTCGCCTGCGCTCCAGAGCCACCCTCTAAATCACGCTCCGGCTTCCACATTTTGGGGGGATGGAATGGGGGTTCCTCGGAGCAGGGATTGAGGCCCCAGGAGGGTTTGAGGGGGGAGGTCACCTGCTGCAGCGTCACCCGATTCCCCTCTGGCAGCATCGGCCACGTTAGCAAAAACCCTTGGATAAAACCTGGCTAAGTCTGCCCAGAGTGACCTCAGGAAAGGTTTTATTGGTATTAAAGTTATTAAAGGTATATTAGGTATTTAAGCAGAGGAACAGCCTTTATAAATATCTCCATTATAATAGCCAAGTGAAAAGTGGAAAAATTTTACCATCCTGTTAAGAGGTTTTGTTGCCTGTCTGGTGCCCAAGCAACCTGGGATAGTGGAAGTTGTCCCTGCCCATGGCAGGGGGCTGGAACGGGATGGTCTTTAAGGTCCCTTCCAACCCAAACCATGCCATGATTCCATGGCCTTAAAGCTCCCACTGCCATTCACCAGGAATGTGAGAATGGTGTTCCCGGCTGGCAGAGCCATTCCTGAGGCTGCCAGGGCGGGCACAGCTTTGCTGGGATGTGAATTCCCATCACCTGGCACGAAGCAGGATACATGCACAGCGCTGGACCTCAAACCACAGCCCCTTCCGCGTGTTGGATTTTCAGGAAGCGCGGTTGCTTGGCGGGATGTGTGTATCACTGGGTGGAGGAGCTACAGGAAGCGGATAATATTTTTTTTTCCTCCATTTGTGCCGGTTCAGACCCTTTTATTTAAAGACAGTTCCCATTTCCCATATTCACACAGATTATGAGGATGGAGGGAAGCAGCCCATCTCCCAGCCTCAACGGGGGCACGGGCTACTATGCCAAGGTAGGGTTTTGCCGATCGGGAAGGATTTTTCCTATAAATTTGGAGTCACTGCTAAAAAACACTCCAAAGGGTGCACAGTGGGCACGGCTGCCGTGGAACCCACGCGTGTTTGGGATGCCAAGGTTCCGCCAGCCCTAATGGCTGCACTCCAGGCTGGCTCCCGAATTTTCCCCTCTGGATGCCCTGGGACCAGCGGCCACGAGCCGAGGCGGGCAGGGCTCAGCAAAGCCGGGCACAGCCGGGCTGGGATGAGATAAACTGGGATGAGCTGAGCTGGGATGAGGAGGGCCAGGCTGGGCAGAGCCAAGCTGGGATAAACTGGGCCAAGCCGGGGTGGGCAGAGCCCAGCCGGGATAAACCGAGCTGGGATAATCTGGGCCGAGCCGGGGTGGGCAGAGCCCAGCCGGGATGAGCCGAACCGGGATGAGATAGGCAGAGCTGAGGCGGGATGAGGAGGGCCAGGCTAGGCAGAGCCAAGCTGGGATAAACCGAGCTGGGATAAACTGGGCCGAGCCGGGGTGGACAGAGCCCAGCCGGGATAAACCGAGCTGGGATAAACTGGGCCGAGCCGGGATGGGCAGAGCCCAGCAGGGATGAGCCGAACCGGGATGAGCCAGGCAGAGCTGAGGCGGGATGAGCCGAGCTGGGCTGAGCCGAGCTGCGTTGAGCCGGGCCGGGCACAGCCGAGCCGGGCTGGGCCGGGCCGAACCGGGACGATCCCAAGCCGGGCCGGACCGATCCCGGCCGGGCCGCCCCCCGGCGATTCCCGGATGTTGGAGCGGCCCCCACTTGCTCCGTCCTTCGCTTCCATAAAAGGCCAAGGGGCCCGGCAGCCACAGGCGCGTTTTTCCTTTAATTATTATCCCCCTCCTCCTCCTCCTCCTCNGGCGCGGCCGGCGGCGCAGGAGGCCGGGGCCATGGCGCTAGACGGGATCCGCATGCCGGACGGCTGCTACGCCGACGGGACGTGGGAGCTGAGCGTCCATGTCACCGACCTGGGCCGCGACGTCACCCTGCGGGTCACCGGCGAGATCCACATCGGCGGCGTCATGCTGCGCCTCGTCGAGAAGCTCGGTGAGTGCCCCGGGACCCACCGACCAGCCCGGCATCCTCCCGGTGCTCAGCACCCTGCTCCAGTGCTGTGCTTTAACTCCCAGCGCCCTGCCCAGTGCAGTGCCTGAGTACCCCGGTTTAGCCCCCAGCACCCTGCTCCAGGATTGTGCTCCAGCTCCCAGTGCAGTGCCCAGCTCCCAGCACCCTGCTCCAGGATTGTGCTCCAGCTCCCAGTGCAGTGCCCAGCTCCCAGCACCCTGCTCCAGGATTGTGCTCCAGCTCCCAGTGCAGTGCCCAGCTCCCAGCACCCTGCTCCAGGATTGTGCTCCAGCTCCCAGTGCAGTGCCCAGCTCCCAGCACCCTGCTCCAGGATTGTGCTCCAGCTCCCAGTGCAGTGCCCAGCTCCCAGCACCCTGCTCCAGGATTGTGCTCCAGCTCCCAGTGCAGTGCCCAGCTCCCAGCACCCTGCTCCAGGATTGTGCTCCAGCTCCCAGTGCAGTGCCCAGCTCCCAGCACCCTGCTCCAGGATTGTGCTCCAGCTCCCAGTGCAGTGCCCAGCTCCCAGCACCCTGCTCCAGGATTGTGCTCCAGCTCCCAGTGCAGTGCCCAGCTCCCAGCACCCTGCTCCAGGATTGTGCTCCAGCTCCCAGTGCAGTGCCCAGCTCCCAGCACCCTGCTCCAGGATTGTGCTCCAGCTCCCAGTGCAGTGCCCAGCTCCCAGCACCCTGCTCCAGGATTGTGCTCCAGCTCCCAGCCCCCTGCCCAGTGCAGTGCCAGAGTACCCCAGTTTAGCCCCCAGCATTCTGTTCCAGTATCTGCTTCAGCTCCCAGTCCCCTGCCCAGTGCAGTGCCAGAGTACCCCAGTTTAGCCCCCAGCATTCTGTTCCAGTATCTGCTTCAGCTCCCAGTCCCCTGCCCAGTGCAGTGCCAGAGTACCCCAGTTTAGCCCCCAGCACTCTGCTCCAGTATCTGCTTCAGCTCGCAGCACCCTGACCCAGTACCCTGACCCAGTACCCTGCTTTAGCTCCCAGCACCCCTGCTCCAGTACAGTGCTCCAGCACCCTGCTCCAGGACTGTACTTTTGTCTCCCAGCACCCTCTCCCAGTACTGGGCTGTAGCTCCCAGCATCCTGCCCCAGTGCTGTGCTCCAGCCCCCAGCACCCTGCTCCAGTATTGCCATTTAGCTCCCAGCACCCTATCCCAGTACTGTGCTCCAGAGAGGCTCCCAGCATCCTGCCCCAGTACTGTATTTTAGCTCCAGCACCCTCTCCCAGTACTCTGCCTTAGCTCCCAGCCCCAGGGAGCACCCCAGGTCCCCACACCCTGCCCTAGCCCCCCCATACCTTTCCGGACTCCCCCTCTCATCTCCTCCACCAGGCAGACTTCACCACCCCGGGCCCTCAGCCCCGTCCGCCGGCCGCGTCACCCCGGGATTTTACACAGAGTTAGGAAACAGCTCCGTTTTCGGCTTGGGGCTGGGGGTTTGTTTGTGGGCGCTCCACAGTTCACACCAAAACCCCATCCTGAAGTTCCGTGCTGGCCAAGCGCTCCCGAGGGCCCGTGGGGCGATCGGTGGGGTGATGTGGGCGAGGGGACCCGGGGCACAGGGCGGTGTGCGGTGGCTTTGGGAGCGCACCTGGACAAAGAGCCCGTTTGGCCGGCACGCGTGGGAGCGCCGGGACGCGGCCGGGGCTCGGTCCCCGCCGAAAGCGGGGAGCCCGGCCTCGCCGAACCTCCACCCCCTGCTCTTTTTATCGGCTCTTTATGGCTCGGCTGTATTTACTCAGCGGTGCAGCCCGGGCTGATGGCTGTAATTGCTCAAATAAAATATTAATTGCGAGGTCCCGCGCGTGCCTGCGGCTGTGGGAGTAGCGGAGCTGTCAGCTGCAGGTCCCGCTCCGCTGCGGAGCCCGCGTGTGGCTTTAGAAAGCCCATCTCTTCCCCCGTGCTTAGGTTTTGATTTATTAATTATCTTGGAGTCGCAGGAAGGAAGAGATGGATATAAATACGCTGGGTTTCCAAAGGAAGCGAGCGCTCGCATCAAAGGGTCTCATGCTGGAGGTAGCCTGAACTCCCCGAAAACTTTATTTTATTCTGTTGGGGGGTTTTTTGGTTGGTGTTTTGGGGTTTTTTTGTTTTTTTTTTTTACTTTAACGCGCGAGGTGCAAAAGGTTTTGCTGAAGTTGGCTGGGGGAAAAAAGCGAACCGGCTTTCTAGAGGTGATAAAAAATCCAGCCGTGAGTGAAGGAGCGATGCTCCCCTCGGTGCTGCGTGTCGGGAGATGCCGGAGCAGATCCAGGGCCGGAGCGTGTGTGGAAAGCCAGGCATGTGCGCGGGGCCGGAGCCCGGCGAGGACCTAAATTAGCTCCTGACGTAATCCATCCCCCCCGAAATGTTTGCCCGGATCCTCTCCACTTGTTAAATTAGGGATTGTATGAGAGGGAAGGAATGCGGCGGCCGCAGCGGCGTGGGGAGAGGGGATGGAGCTCCCCGGGGGCTCAGCCCCAGTGCCTCCCTTCCCGGGATGGTCACATCCATGGACATCTCTGGCTGCTGCCTTCCCTTTCCCCTTGGCTTTCGTTGCCCAGCCAAGCTATACGTGTTTAGTTCCTTTTAATCTTCCTGCATGTCAGCTCTTCCAGCCCTCTCATTATTTTTATGGCTCTTCTTTGAGCTGCTGCCAGTCGAGCGGGGTCGGGTGGGACGGGGCTCGTTCCTCATCCTCCCGTGCTCCTCAATGCCTCCCTTCATCCAGCCTCTGCATCAATTCATTTTGCAATTTTTCCACATCAAAACCCTCTCCCTGCATTTTTAACCTTTTCCTCCCTGTCGTTCCTCTGTTTAACTCCTTACTTCAACAACTTCCAGTGTTAAAAAAAATATTCTTCTCCTGCCAAGCAGATTTTCTGCTGCGAGTTTTAAGGAAATTTCTTAAAATAAAGTTTCCTTGCAGTTCTGTGTTTCCCTGTGGGATCCCCCATGGGCTGTTCACACTGTGGGGGGAGGAAGGAAGGCAGGTCAGTGCCTACTCTATCCTTTGGGACAAATCCTGCAGGCTTTGGAAAAGAGATTTCTGTGGCCTGCCTGGAGTTCCCATGAAGTTTAGGACATCAGTGAGAATCTGCAGGAGGTCAGTCACACTGAGGTTGTAGGGTGCTGGTAGGAGCTCTTCACCATCAGTGAACAGGGGAGAAAAATGCCTTCCCTCCTCCCAGCAGCAAGGAGAGCTTGGAAAAGGGAAAAAAAAAAAAATCTTGATTTACATCAGCATTTATTGATGCTTGTAGGAGGAAGAGTGCAGTAAATATCTTGTTGTGATGAAGCAGGAGCCCAGCAAAGTTTTTCCTCCTTAATTTCAGGGCTGCAGATATCCATAAATCCCATGGACTCGGTCCCTGCCTGCACAGAGCTGCAGTTGGACTCTTTGGGAACAGGCAATTAAAGTCTGTGGCTGATGCAGGCAGGGATTGGAGGAAGCCCAAGCAGCAGATAGGGATTCTGGTAACTCAAGTGAATTGCAATGACCTGTTGGCTCCCCTGTTATTCATCACCCGCTGGATTAAGCCACTCCATTAATTGAGCCGTGCCAAGTTCTTGGCAAAGTCATCCCTGAAAAATAAGCAAAAAACTGCTGAGGTTTTAAGAGCAGCAGCATTTAGTTGCTCTGTGAGAGCTGGGGTCTGTACTGGAAACTCCTGGTGCTCTCTCAGGGTTTTTTAGGAATTTTGCCACTATTGACTTACAAACAAAAAAAAAAATAAAGCAAGGTTTAAAATCACTGGGAGCAGAGGAAGGAAGGAAGTGAACGCAGGTTATTGTTGTTGTCAACTTGAGGCTGTTTTAAACACATGGAATTTAAAAATCCTGCTTTTTTTGAAACATGCTTGGGAGGAGCTCTGTGGGGTTTATGGAATTCTGTGGGATATATGGGGGATGCTCTGTCTGGTCATGGGAATAAAGGAATAGCTGACAGAAACAGGGCAGGGGGGACAAATGGTGTCTGGCAGAGGCACAGCCTAAGACAGATGACCTAAATGTGCACTGAGCAGATTCAGAAAGTCCGTGGATAGAAGTTTTGTGATGGAAATGTGGATTTCTGTCTGGGATTTTTTTCAGGCAGGATATGGTGGCAGGTGACTCCAGTTCCTGGGGTTTGCTGGGAGCATGGAGCACCTTTTTGGGCTTTTACCTGAGGAAAATAGATCAGTGGCTGAAAAAAAAAAACCAGCAAGATTTGGAATTATAGATGTTCTTCTGGACCAAAAGGGGTTAAGGATGGGTAGAGTGGTGGCATCCCTATTTTAGTGACCTGGGATGGGCAGGAGAGCTGACATGGATAAATGTCAGAGCAAACCCTCTGCCCTCAGACAGGCTGATAATGACAGGCAGTGATGACATCTCCTGAAGCCTTGGGGTTTTTTTGTGAATTGAAGCTGGGATAAGGGTTTGTGCAACTGATTTAACCTCCATTGTTCCCTTTGGCAGCTCCTCCACCATCTCCTCTGTGTCACCTGGGAGAGGGTGGGATGTCACCTGAGGACTGGCACAGGAGTTGTCCCATGCAGTTTTGGTTGCAGCACTTCAAGCTCTTTTTTTAAAGTGGTTTCAGCCTGCAAATGTGTCTGGGATTCACCCCAGGGGCTCTCTTCACCATTAAATAGACTTTGCTGTGTTATCTTCCAAGATTTCAGCTCCACTCCTTGCAAGATCAATTCTAAATATTACTGTTATCTGCCTGTGAAGTCCCCTCTCCTTAATGGACCCCTGAAAGGTTTATGAATAAAACACCAGCAAAGTGCAGCGTCATTGATTTACCCAGGTTTGTGTTTGAGGTTTTGCAGTGCTTATAAACACTCCAGGCCCTCGTGAGACAGGCTGGGGAAATTTTATGCCTTGCAACTGGAATGAACTCTTAGAAACAGCTTAAGGCTATGGGAGAGAAATGCAGAGTCCTTGTCCCAGCCCATTCCTGTTGTAAACACGAGGCAGGAGGAGGCTGCAGGAGGTGGCTCGTTCTTGTGCTTTGGGCTTTGCTGGAATGCTGCATCCACATCTGGGATCCTCATAGGAAGGACTTGGAGCTGCTGCAGCACATCCAGGGGAGGCCATGGAGCTGCTCCAAGCCAGGTTGGGAGAGCTGGGGGTACTCACCTGGAGAGGAAAAGGCTCCAGGGAGAGCTCAGAGCCCCTGGCAGGGCCTGAAGGGGCTCCAGGAGAGCTGGAGAGGGACTGGGGACAAGGCATGGAGGGACAGGACACAGGGAATGGCTCCCACTGCCAGAGGGCAGGGATGGGAATTGGGAATTCTTTTCTATGTGGGGCTGGCACAGGTTGCCCAGAGCAGCTGTGGCTGCCCCTGGATCCCTGGCAGTGTCCAAAGCCAGGTTTAACAGGACTTGGAGCATCCTGGGACAGTGGAAGGTGTCCCTGCCCATGGCAGGAGTGGGAAGTGATGGATTTTAAGTTCCATTCCAGCCCAAACCATTCTGGGATTCTCTGATTGTAGCCACACTTCCCAGAATTAGGTGTCTGAGCAGCACTGCTTGCTGCCAGGCATGAGCTCAGGGTGTTTCCCAGTCTGTGTCCACAATGTCACCTGGGCACCTTCACCTGGGACAGCCACAGCTGCTCAGCTGTCCCTCAGTTGCCACCTGAGATGAGAAGGTTTTTTCCCTTCAAAATCAGTACTCAGTGTTGCTTTCCAAGTGCATGACAGCCATGAGAGGACTCCAGGTGCCATTCAATCCTCAGGGAGCTGTTTGTGTCCCCTCTGGGGCTGGTGCTGAGGCCTTGTCCCAAATAATGTCACAAATGGGGGTGATGTTTACTGAGCTTTGGGCAGGCACTGACCCCACTCCAGATTTCCCTGGAATATTTCTTCCCAAGCTTTTAAACAGCAAAACCTGCCCAGCTGGCCATGGGATGGTGAGCACAGAGGGGATCTGGCACCTGCTGAGCACCAAAGTCCTCCTGCTCCACATCCAGGCAGGATTTTGGGCTGTTCTGGGTTGGAATTGGTACCCCACTGGATGCTTCCACTTCAGCAGCATCCTCAGGGAGACCAGCAGAGCTGCTCCCATTTCAATTTCCATACTGCCACTTGATTAATCCCTTCACATGTGGCCTGTGCTGATCCTCACCCTCCAAAGAGCACATTTTTGGTGACATTAAGTGACAACATGCCAGTGCTGTGAACACATCCCCCCAGCCATGCACACTGATCCATGAGGGGCTGGCTCATTCCTTTACATCCAGTTTTGGACTCCAGGAAGCTCCAACGTGGGCTCAGATTGATGGTGGCTCAAATAAAGTCTTCTTTGTGAGCCTGAGTGGAATATTCAGCTGAGCTGCCAATGACCAGAGGAATTCAGGGTGGGGGGAGGTAAAAGCCACATAGAGGCAGCTCTGAGCTGCAGTCACAGCAATTAATATCTGTACTCAGAGTGATGATAATTCTTTAGGGGCAAAAACAATTAGGATTTTATTTTTATGTAGTTAGTTTTTCAATTCTGAGCCATCTGATTTGGCTGGAAAGAGCCCAGCTGAGCTCACAGGTCCCAGAGGGAGGGGAAGGAGCGTGGGGTGGGAGGTGGTGTTGGTGCTCCTGCAGATCCCAGAGCCTGGGTTTGTCACACCACAGACAGGAAATTGTTGGGGTTGCTGCTCCCACCCAGCCCAAATCAGTAGTTTCCTCTTCCAGCTCCCTCAGGTTTCGATTTGACATAAGGCACGTGGGGAAGCTGGTGTGGGGAGCTGAAAAATCATAGAAATCATCCCATTCACACACTTCCCCTTTTTTTAAACCTTTTTTTTTTTTTTTCCCTTCCATCTTCCTCTCCATCAGGGCTTGTGTTTCACCCAGGCATCTGCTGAGTCTGTCTAAACCATGCAAAAACTCAAAGAAATTGTACTCAGAATAGAATCCCTGGAAATGTTCAGGGCCACGTTGGACTTGGAGCACCCTGGTCCACTGGAAGGTGTCTCTTGGGGTGGAATTAAATGGTTTTTAAGGTCCCTTTCAACCCCAACCACTCTGTGATTCCATGATTCAGCAAACCAGGCACCTGGATTTTAACCCTTGGTCTTTGATGTGATTTAAAAGAAAAAAAAAAAAAAAAAAAAAAAAAAAGAATTGTAGAAGAANACCTAAATAACAGGGAACTTTTGAATTTAAAAAAAAAAAAAAAAAAAAAAAAAAAAAAAAAGGATTGTGGATAACTGGCTGAAATTGTGGATGTGGGGAATGTTTACTGAGTTGGGAAAGATGAGGGATTATGGGATTATTTGCACTGCAACCTTCAGTTGTTTCAACATCACCAGGGACACCAACACTGCCAGCTCCTGGTTTGGGTGTTGGGGGAGTTTTTTTAGTGGTGGTTTTTCTGACAGATGAGGGGAAGGAAGGAGATTTACAGCCCTTGTGGAGCTCACTAACTTCAGCCTAGCATCCAGCCCTGGGTGTGCTTGGGGGGAAAAGTCTTGGGGTGTGAAAACATCTTGGAGAAGCTGCATTTCTTCATTGTCATTGTGAAATGTGAATTAACTGATTGCATAGAAAGGGGCAAAGAAACAAAACTGAGCAAAATTCAGCTGGCAGGATTCAGTTCTGAATGTTCCAGTGGCTTCCTGGGGCTTATGGTGTGTAATTTATGGTGTGAAAAATGCTGAGACCCCAAAATTCTTGTTGGATGGAATTTTAGCAGAGTTGCTGTAATTTTGTTTTCTTGCCCAGGTTTCCTTTTGACACATTGCTCTCATCCAGGCTGAAGCTTCTACCAGGTAGAACTGCTGGGAGTGCTCAGAAGTGCTGAAAAAGTGCTCAGAAGACCAGAGGAAAGCTTATTTATTTATTTAATTAATTAATTTTATTTTATTTCTGGAGAACTGGTTTTGGTTTTTCTTTCATTCACCCATTTTCCAGCGAGGATGCAACTCCCACTCCGTGGCCATTCAGATGTGAACCTCAGCTGGGAGCTGGGTGCATGGCATGGCCCTGATCCCACTCTTCCACACCAGCTGGGATCTTGGGACACCTCCATTTTTTGGTAAAATGTGGCTGAATTTGGCCAACAGGTTGAGAACAGCTCTGGGAGGGGATGCACATAAAAAACCAGCCACACCAGCAGCTGCAGAAACCTTCCCCTTTACAACCTCAGCTGATTTGTAGCTTGCAGAACATCCTGACAGCACCCAAAAAATCCATCTTGCCAATGGATTTTAGATCTCTTCCCAGCCCGTTACACCTGCTTGGCTGGTGGTTGTTTTCTTTCTTTTCCCCTGCTCTCTGGAGGCACTTGTACTTTGGGAAGGGTTAATTGCTGAAACTCCAATTCAGTTAGAAAGTCAAATTTTATGAAATTGCCTGGAGGAAGTTCCACAGAGCTTTGTCCAGCTCCAGAGCTTCTGCAGCAGGAATTGTCCCCATCCCTCATGTCCTGCCCAGGGCTTTAGTGCCAGGACTTGGGCCTGTGATGGGTGAGGCAGATCCAGGCTCAGGGCTGGAGGTGTTAAAGTCCTTTAAAAGTGTTTTGTGTTCATTAATGAGCTTTGGGGAACATGCAGAACCAAAAAGGAATCATGGAATCCTGGAATGGTTTGGGTTGGAAGGGACCATCTCATTCCACCATCTCATTCCACCATCTCATTCCTGCCATGGGCATGGACACTTTCCACTGTCCCAGGCTGCTCCAAACCTTGTCCAGCCTGGCCTTGGGCACTTCCAGGGATCCAGGGGCAGCCACAGCTGCTCTGGGCACCCTGTACCAGGGCCCTGTTCTTCCAAGCATGATCCCACATGGATCTGTCAGAGAAGGATCAACATTTATGGAACAGGTTGAGGCTGCCTGAGGTATCCTCAGGGCTCCAAAGGTCATTTTCCAGGGATCTGAGTTTTAACCAGGGATTAACCATCACTAAAGCACTTGGGGAATTGCCTGGTGAGAGGTTGGGAATTCAAGGTTGGGAATTCAGGTTGCCCATCATTCTCCTTTCCCTGCCTGATGCCTCATCCTCCCAGTACACATCCTCTGGCTCCCTTGCTGGGTGTGATGTCTTTTTGGCAGGACCAGCTCCTCTGGCTTGCACATTCCTTGGGGATGAGTCAGGACTGCAGGCTGCTGTCACCCTGGGACACTTGTCCTTTTTGGAGAGAGAAGGGAGCATGATCCCTGGAGAAGTGGCCTTCCTTCCTTCCTTCCTTCCTTCCTTCCTTCCTTCCTTCCTTCCTTCCTTCCTTCCTTGTGCTTGTATCGTAGCTCAAGGACTAACACTCCAATTTCCATGCCAAGTTTATAATAAATCTTTGTGATTTTTTGCAGACCCTCTAACTTTTGTTGTTTCTTTCAACCATGAGCATTTATGAATCTTGGCTGCTCCCTTCACCTTAAGGGTGTACCATCCTTTTTTTGGCATCATGGACAGGATGCCATACCCATGAGTTCCAGACAGGTAGTGATGGGAAGAATATAAGAATATAAGGCCCAACTCCCCCAGGCACAGTATGTGCAAATTCAAATAGCCCTGAGGCAGGGCTTAAATGGATAAATGTGGTGTTAAGTGAACAAAAGGTATGGAAGGGGAAAAGTAAAGCAGTTTTATCTGCTATTTTTTGCCCAAAGGGAGAGGTATGGCAACAAACAGCCAGGGGGAGAAATGATTGGATCTCAGCAGGGTTTGGTGAAAGGATTGCAGGATCAATTTAATGAGAGAAGAAATAGGCTTCGGTAGCAAGTGTTGCTTGCTGCCGAGCGCGATAGTGAAAGGAGGAGTGGGCTGCAGGCTGCTCGCTGCTGCTCGCTTCTCCGGCAGGAGAAGGAAGAGAGGCTGCCAGCGGANTTTTGTGCTGGATGAATCATGGAAACCACATTCTTTAATCAAGTTTTCTGCCATTCCTCATGATTCCATGGAGGCAGGAGCAGCCAGTGGAAGCCTCCTCTGGAGGGCTGCTTGATCAATTTTGCAGTTGGCAAAATCAGGTTGTGAAGATCCTGTTTCAAAAAAAAATCCAATTAAAAAAATACAAATCCACCCTTACTTTCCTTTGTTCTGTGCCATAGAAAAATGAGTAATCCACATTTCTCTGGGTTGCTGGTGCAAGGATTTAAAGGAATTCTGCCCAGCACTGGCAGAGACCTTCCTGAGCCCATCAGTGCTGGGGGTGTTGGGGAGCTGAGGTGACCTCAGCTGGGTTCAGCATCACTGAAAAATTTTTCTCCCTGCTCAGGGGTTTAGATAGGATTGGGTATGGCTGTGCAAGCATTTAAATGGAAGATATAGCTACCAAATATCCAGAAAGCTAAAAATTACAGGGGAAATTTTGCAGGAAAATGTGATGCCAAATCCATGGAAGTGTTCAAGGCCAGGCTGGATGGGCCTTGGAGCCACCAGGGATAATGGGAGATGTCTCTGCCCATGGCAGGGGAGTGGAACGAGATACAATCCAAGTTAATAAACTTTCAAGTAAGCTAATGAGCAATCCTACTAACACTGGAAAGAGCTTCCTTCCTCGAGTTTACTTTAGAAAAACAGTGGCTTTCAGGCTTGTTAGGATTTGCTCTTCTCCCTGCATCCCATGGGCTGAGCATCTTGAGNATGATCCCACATGGATCTGTCAGAGAAGGATCAACATTTATGGAACAGGTTGAGGCTGCCTGAGGTATCCTCAGGGCTCCAAAGGTCATTTTCCAGGGATCTGAGTTTTAACCAGGGATTAACCATCACTAAAGCACTTGGGGAATTGCCTGGTGAGAGGTTGGGAATTCAAGGTTGGGAATTCAGGTTGCCCATCATTCTCCTTTCCCTGCCTGATGCCTCATCCTCCCAGTACACATCCTCTGGCTCCCTTGCTGGGTGTGATGTCTTTTTGGCAGGACCAGCTCCTCTGGCTTGCACATTCCTTGGGGATGAGTCAGGACTGCAGGCTGCTGTCACCCTGGGACACTTGTCCTTTTTGGAGAGAGAAGGGAGCATGATCCCTGGAGAAGTGGCCTTCCTTCCTTCCTTCCTTCCTTCCTTCCTTCCTTCCTTCCTTCCTTCCTTCCTTCCTTGTGCTTGTATCGTAGCTCAAGGACTAACACTCCAATTTCCATGCCAAGTTTATAATAAATCTTTGTGATTTTTTGCAGACCCTCTAACTTTTGTTGTTTCTTTCAACCATGAGCATTTATGAATCTTGGCTGCTCCCTTCACCTTAAGGGTGTACCATCCTTTTTTTGGCATCATGGACAGGATGCCATACCCATGAGTTCCAGACAGGTAGTGATGGGAAGAATATAAGAATATAAGGCCCAACTCCCCCAGGCACAGTATGTGCAAATTCAAATAGCCCTGAGGCAGGGCTTAAATGGATAAATGTGGTGTTAAGTGAACAAAAGGTATGGAAGGGGAAAAGTAAAGCAGTTTTATCTGCTATTTTTTGCCCAAAGGGAGAGGTATGGCAACAAACAGCCAGGGGGAGAAATGATTGGATCTCAGCAGGGTTTGGTGAAAGGATTGCAGGATCAATTTAATGAGAGAAGAAATAGGCTTCGGTAGCAAGTGTTGCTTGCTGCCGAGCGCGATAGTGAAAGGAGGAGTGGGCTGCAGGCTGCTCGCTGCTGCTCGCTTCTCCGGCAGGAGAAGGAAGAGAGGCTGCCAGCGGACGCGTTGCTTGGAGCGCTCCGAGAGGCTGCAGGCACAGGGGCAGGGGCTGCTCGCGGCTCAGCAGGGTCGGGAAAGGGACAGTGAGCTGCCGGAGGAGGCAATGCTTGCGGAGCGCGATCGGGAAAAACAAAAGAGGAGGAGGTATTGAGAAGCGGATGTCAGCTTCTCACTCTGCAATTAAAATTGATATTGAAAACATTCTGGGTTTTGATATTCCGTGCCTTTAACCGCTGCTGTGCTAAATTTTGCAAAACTAGTAAGGCAAATTCAGAGAGCATCCCACTTAGGGAGGGCAGCTCTAATCGCAGGAGCCATCCACCAAAAAGGTGGAGGAAGCAGCAACAGTAGTATGGCAAGCACTTAATGAATTGAAAGTTGAGATTCTACCTGAGGAACGCCAAGGCCAAACTGTCCCCGACAGACCAAAGAGATCTTTACTATTCAACTCAGCTGCATTTAAAGAGACNATTGGGTATGGCTGTGCAAGCATTTAAATGGAAGATATAGCTACCAAATATCCAGAAAGCTAAAAATTACAGGGGAAATTTTGCAGGAAAATGTGATGCCAAATCCATGGAAGTGTTCAAGGCCAGGCTGGATGGGCCTTGGAGCCACCAGGGATAATGGGAGATGTCTCTGCCCATGGCAGGGGAGTGGAACGAGATACAATCCAAGTTAATAAACTTTCAAGTAAGCTAATGAGCAATCCTACTAACACTGGAAAGAGCTTCCTTCCTCGAGTTTACTTTAGAAAAACAGTGGCTTTCAGGCTTGTTAGGATTTGCTCTTCTCCCTGCATCCCATGGGCTGAGCATCTTGAGNTTTTTGCAGGGGCAGTCAGTGATAGGACAAGGGGGAATGGTTTTGAAGAGAGGAGATTTTTAGTCCCAGCTCATTCCTGTTGTAAACACAAGGCAGGAGGAGGCTGCAGGTGGCTTGTTCCTTCTGCTCTGGACTTTGCTGCATCCAGATCTGGGATCCTNCGTTTTGGGACAGTTGGGGTTGATGCATCAGCTCTTCAGGACTCCAGTTACCAGCCCTGCCTCGTCAAGACACGGACTTTCCATTGCAGAGCTCACTTAGAATCCCAATAAAATCCAACAAAAGAATCCCACTTCTCTTTCCAGCAGCGTTCCCTCGGGAGCAGCAGACGCTCCGTAATTTCCCTGAGCAAGGACAGACCCATGGAACATCCACATGCAGCATTGCATCCCAATGTGCTCAGTCTCCTCCACTGGGCTTTTTTTTTTTTTTTTCCCCCTCCCTCCTCCTTTTTTTCCTTGCTCTTGAATCACTCTGTGCCACTGCACGGGGGCTTTGACGTCAGGGCTTTGCCATGAGCGAGTGTCCTGGCACGCCGGGATAAGAGGGAGGTCTCCTGAACTGGGTCGTGCTCATGGAATCACAGAGTTGGGAACAAGGCTCCTTTTGTCCATGTTTGTTTGGTGGCTGGTTTTTACTTTATTAAGTCAAACTATTTTTTTCATGCAAGAAATACTCTTCTCAGACTGAAATTCCAGCACAGGTCCACCCTTTTTTGGGCACCTCCGTGGATGGGCGTGGATCTTCTCCTGAACATTTGTTTTCCTGAAAATGAAGTGGGATGAAATTTTTTGCAGGGGCAGTCAGTGATAGGACAAGGGGGAATGGTTTTGAAGAGAGGAGATTTTTAGTCCCAGCTCATTCCTGTTGTAAACACAAGGCAGGAGGAGGCTGCAGGTGGCTTGTTCCTTCTGCTCTGGACTTTGCTGCATCCAGATCTGGGATCCTCATAGGAAGGACATGGAGCTGCTGCAGCAAATCCAGAGGAGGCCACAGAGATGCTCCAAGGGCTCCAAGCCAGGCTGGGAGAACTGGGAGTGTTCACATGGAGAGGAGAAGGCTCCTGGGAGAGCTCAGAGCCCCTGGCAGGGCCTGAAGGGGCTCCAGGAGAGCTGGAGAGGGACTGGAGACAAGGGATGGAGGGACAGGACCCAAGGAATGGCTCCCACTGCCAGAGGGCAGGGATGGGTGGGAGATTGGGAAGGAATTCTTTTCTATGTGGGGCTGGCACAGGTTGCCCAGAGCAGCTGTGGCTGCCCCTGGATCCCTGGCAGTGCCCAAGGCCAGTTTGGACAGGGCTTGGAGCAGCCTGGGACAGTGGAAGGTGTCCCTGCCCATGTGGGACTGGATGAGCTTCAGTGTCCCTTCCCACCCAAACCCTTCTGGGATTCCATGAAAACAATGGTGAAAGTTGCCCATGCTGGCAGATCCAGGGGAATTTCAGGTGCCATTCTGTGTTATCCCTGGATAAAATCCCTTCCACAGGTGGTGGCTGCAGAGTGGCTGCTGTGCAGGGTGTTTTCATACACGTGGGAGATGTGATTTAAACCCCTCTCCAGTCCCATTAGCTCTGGGAGCATCAGCTTGTCCTGGCTGCAGCTTTATTGCATCAATCTGATGATAATTTTATGGGCTGTTTATCTCCCCATTTCAAAGTATAATTTTTCAAGTGTTGTGACCAGGAGCTGGAGGGATTTTTGTTCCATTTTGAACTTTGCTCTGCAGTTAAATCCCCGTTGGGGGATGGAGGGGACTCTACTCCAGTGCACTCCAGAAAAACTCATATTTTCCTAAAATTACAGCTTTTGCCCCAGGACAGTGACTGTGTCACCCAGCAAACACATCAGCATTTCTGCTGGACTCGTGATAAATGAAAACAGCTCTGTTTTTAAATTTTTTTTTGCTCCATAATTATCCTGGAAGGAGTGGCTTTGGCATGTTTAAAGGAATCTGGGTTTCTAGAGGTCAGTGGGAGCAGTGAGGAGGTTGGAGGAAGGGAGCAGTGGGTTCAGCTACACAGATGTATGAGTGTTACACTTTGTATATATAGATAAAATAAATATATAACCAATATGAATAAATTTAAATAAATATCTATATTTTAAGAAAAATCTTCAGCATCTTTGGGACCTTCAGTAACTTTCTTGGGTATTGAGGTGTCCAGGTCCAGGAGTTGGGCTTGATGATCCTTGTTTATCCCTGCCAACTCAGGACTTTTCCTTTCCTTCCTTTTCCTTTTCCTTTTCCTTTTCCTTTCCCTTTCCCTTTCCCTTTCCCTTTCCCTTTCCCTTTCCCTTTCCCTTTCCCTTTCCCTTTCCCTTCCCCTTTTTTCCCCCTTTTTTTCCCCTTTTTCCCCTTTCTTCTTTTTTTTCTTCTTTTTTATCCTTGCCTTTCCCCATCACTGCTGTCCTGCTCCATGCACCAAATTAGTATTTTTTTAGTATTTCTGGATGTTTTAGGAATATTTGCCCTCTTCCCTGATTTTGTTGGTTCTCTGAGGCTGTGCCTTCCCCCCTCCTGGACACACAGAAAATAAAAACCCACCAGAGCAACCACACGAGGTTCTGTGCAATGAATTTTGATGGTTGGTTATGGTGGCTTTTTTCTCTTTTTTTTTTTTTTACTTTCAGCCTTAAATTTCAGTCCTTCCCAAGATTTTTAATACTTCTACTAATCCTTGTGAGCATGGATTGCATCCTGAGGGATCAGGAGAGGGTATCCCCCATCCCTGAGCTCACCCAGGGCATTCCCAGCTATTTATTGTTGGATGTCTCTTTTCCTTTCAAGGCCTTTTTCTCCTTTTTTTCCTTCTCCAGCTTCCCAAGAGGGGTGTGGATGCAGCTTGGAGAGCCCCTTGGAGCTGTGAGGGCTGCATTGAGGTGTTATCAGCAGGAATTTGTGTTTAAAGGTGCTTTAATCAGCTGCCTGCACTCAGTGCTTTTTGTCCACATCTGTATTTTTTCAATTCAGTGTGAAGTGCGTATTAATTTTAAAATCCAGAAATCACCAAAAAAAACCCAAAAAGGAAATGACCACTTTTATTTTAATTTTCTTATAAAAACCCTCGAGGAGTTTCAGCCCATCTGCACCAAACTCAGTGAAAAGGTGGAAAACTTGGGGTTGGTTTTATGTAGATTATCAAATGCAGAAATGACTTTTTGCAAGAGGAAATGCTTGGTTTATGAGTTGGTTTCAGTCCCTACACTGTATCTTGGAGATAGATATATACATATATATATATAGATATATAGGTATATATAGATATATATATATGTGTGTGTGTGTGTGTGTGTGGCATTTATGTATGTGTATATGTAGATATATTTTTATATGCATTTATTTTGTGTGTTTATCTATAATTATATATGCATAATTATATGCATATATAACTATAAACATATAATTCAGTTTTGTCTCTATTTTATATATGCATGTATATAGGGGGTAAATGTTTATGTGTATGTTTATATGCATAATATATCTTATATATTTTTATATTATATACATATATATAAATATATGTTTTAACATATATATTTGGGCTTTTAAATTATTTTTATATATATAAATTCGAGATAATGGAAATGGATTTTGCCACCTCAGCTTCCCAAGTGTGCCCAGACCAGAGCAGGGATAATCCTGATTAAACCCACCCCTGGGAAAGAGCCAGGGAAAGCTGTGGAGCTCATTCTGCTCCTGTGGAAAACCCCCCAGTGGGATGGATGGGCTTCAGCTCTGGCATCTTTTTCTCCAGAGGGGGATGGTCCTCTTGGACTGTTCCTGTGGGAATCCATTGCTCTAAAAGCCATAATTTATAATTAAGGAATGAGCTGCAGCCTCTCCTGTGGCTGCTTCTGCTGCCTCTCTGAAGGTGGAGAGAATTACAGGGAAAACAGCATCAGCTGCAAATCCTCTGTTTCCAAAATTCCACCAAAAATCCATGATCCAGCCTAGGCAGGTTTGCAGAATTCCTCCTCAAGCTTATGCAGGAACTTTTTAGTTATTTATTATTAATAAATAATAAGGTGGTGGAGGCATTTGCAGGGTCTTGGCTGCCCTATGGATTTAATCCTGGATGTGGGTGTGGAAGGGAATCTGGTGATTCCCAGGAAAGCCTCTCCCAGAGGTGGGAGCCACCTCTGCCTTCCAAATACCCATCCAGTGGGATTTAACCATGCACAGGGAAGGGGGGGGAAAAAAGAGATTTATTCAGTCGTATCAGGGCTATGTTTTCCTGAGCAGCATGGAAGGAGAGCCCATCTGCAACAGGGGATATCCCAAAATAACAAGGAAAATACAGTGTTTACACAGTGCTGCAGACTTGTATCCTACTGCTTGGGAGTCCTAAGCTGGCCTGGAGAAGCTGCCAAGTGACAGCAGAGCTTCTGCAGGAAGGAGCTTCAATAGCTGCTGCAGCAGGAAAGGGACTTCAAAACACCATGGATTGGCAGAGGGAGAGTGTTTGGGAGCAGCCAAGTCCTCCTGGGATAAATGGGAGTGTTGGATTATGCCCCTTTCTGACCCAGAGATGGGGCAACTGTGAGGTGTTTTAAAACTTTTATTCCATTTTCAGTCTCATGTGAAGGGTGAGACAATACAGATGTTGTAATTCACACCATCACAATCAGAAGCCAATTATTTCCTAATTACAATACACTATAAGTGTTTCTTGGCCTATCAGCTTTTGTCACACCATGCTGTAAATGCTTTAAAGCCAATCATCTAAAATTGCCCCTCATAACTCCTACTACAATACATCTTTCATAATTCTATTTCTGCAGAATGCCTGATCTTATTTACAAAACCACCCTTTAAAACTTATTTCTAGTTCCATTTCTCTCTCAACAATGTCTATCCCATTCCATAACATTTCTAAATCAGCATTTCTTATCTCAAAGTTTACACACAAATACATACCATGTGAGCCTTCTACCAAACTTTAAAAATTTTCAACAGATCCANTGTGTGTGTGGCATTTATGTATGTGTATATGTAGATATATTTTTATATGCATTTATTTTGTGTGTTTATCTATAATTATATATGCATAATTATATGCATATATAACTATAAACATATAATTCAGTTTTGTCTCTATTTTATATATGCATGTATATAGGGGGTAAATGTTTATGTGTATGTTTATATGCATAATATATCTTATATATTTTTATATTATATACATATATATAAATATATGTTTTAACATATATATTTGGGCTTTTAAATTATTTTTATATATATAAATTCGAGATAATGGAAATGGATTTTGCCACCTCAGCTTCCCAAGTGTGCCCAGACCAGAGCAGGGATAATCCTGATTAAACCCACCCCTGGGAAAGAGCCAGGGAAAGCTGTGGAGCTCATTCTGCTCCTGTGGAAAACCCCCCAGTGGGATGGATGGGCTTCAGCTCTGGCATCTTTTTCTCCAGAGGGGGATGGTCCTCTTGGACTGTTCCTGTGGGAATCCATTGCTCTAAAAGCCATAATTTATAATTAAGGAATGAGCTGCAGCCTCTCCTGTGGCTGCTTCTGCTGCCTCTCTGAAGGTGGAGAGAATTACAGGGAAAACAGCATCAGCTGCAAATCCTCTGTTTCCAAAATTCCACCAAAAATCCATGATCCAGCCTAGGCAGGTTTGCAGAATTCCTCCTCAAGCTTATGCAGGAACTTTTTAGTTATTTATTATTAATAAATAATAAGGTGGTGGAGGCATTTGCAGGGTCTTGGCTGCCCTATGGATTTAATCCTGGATGTGGGTGTGGAAGGGAATCTGGTGATTCCCAGGAAAGCCTCTCCCAGAGGTGGGAGCCACCTCTGCCTTCCAAATACCCATCCAGTGGGATTTAACCATGCACAGGGAAGGGGGGGGAAAAAAGAGATTTATTCAGTCGTATCAGGGCTATGTTTTCCTGAGCAGCATGGAAGGAGAGCCCATCTGCAACAGGGGATATCCCAAAATAACAAGGAAAATACAGTGTTTACACAGTGCTGCAGACTTGTATCCTACTGCTTGGGAGTCCTAAGCTGGCCTGGAGAAGCTGCCAAGTGACAGCAGAGCTTCTGCAGGAAGGAGCTTCAATAGCTGCTGCAGCAGGAAAGGGACTTCAAAACACCATGGATTGGCAGAGGGAGAGTGTTTGGGAGCAGCCAAGTCCTCCTGGGATAAATGGGAGTGTTGGATTATGCCCCTTTCTGACCCAGAGATGGGGCAACTGTGAGGTGTTTTAAAACTTTTATTCCATTTTCAGTCTCATGTGAAGGGTGAGACAATACAGATGTTGTAATTCACACCATCACAATCAGAAGCCAATTATTTCCTAATTACAATACACTATAAGTGTTTCTTGGCCTATCAGCTTTTGTCACACCATGCTGTAAATGCTTTAAAGCCAATCATCTAAAATTGCCCCTCATAACTCCTACTACAATACATCTTTCATAATTCTATTTCTGCAGAATGCCTGATCTTATTTACAAAACCACCCTTTAAAACTTATTTCTAGTTCCATTTCTCTCTCAACAATGTCTATCCCATTCCATAACATTTCTAAATCAGCATTTCTTATCTCAAAGTTTACACACAAATACATACCATGTGAGCCTTCTACCAAACTTTAAAAATTTTCAACAGATCCATTTCCCACATGGGATAAATGGGATAAATGAGCTACCAGGCAGGGCTGCCTCAATTTTCTTTGCCCTTCACCCAGATTCAGCCTTGCTGCTGGAATTCTGATTGTGTTTGTGGGTCTGTGTGTGACAGCGAGCCCAGAATCAAAGCACACCCTGTGTGCATCTCAGTTCACACTTATTGCTGCTACACCCCATGTGCATCTCAATTCAGACTCACTGCTGCTTGGATTCTAGATTTTAGGGAATTTAGTGGTGGCTGTGGGAATCCAATTCTGCTGTTGTAATTCACTCTGGACAAGCTGGTGGGATGTGGCTGCGGCCAGGCGCCAGCTTGGGTTGAAAGCTGAGGATGTTTCAGGTTTAAAACACTTTACAGAGCAGCCCTTCACTCCTTCTCTTGCTGTTCTGTCCTCACTGCAGAGCTCTCTGCAGCCATTTGTGTGATTTAAGATGCCTCTCACATTCCCAGGACTGTCTGAATGGCTTTCCAAGGGGAACAGCCCCGTGGGTTTTGCTGTACAAAACATCCTGAATGTCCCTCATCGCTGCCTCTTGGCACAGTTCTGGGAGGCAAATGCAACACCAGGTTCTGCCTGGGAAAAAAAAAATAAAAAATCACAGCTGGGTTTGCCAGCCCTCCCAGGCTCCAGAGGTTTGGGTTCAGGCTGCAGGGAAAGGTGGGGGAAGCAGGGAGCAGGGTTTATTTTGGAGGCCGGGAAGGAAGCACCAGGCTTCCCTTTCCCGAGGGTCTTGCTGCTGGGCAGGGCTCCTGGAGCTCCCTGAGCCCTGCCCACACTCCAGCTGATGCTGACAGCTCCAGCTTCCACATCCCTGCTGCCTTCACCTGGGGGTTCCTTGTCTGGAAGGGTGGCAGTGATTTCTTGTCACCCTTACATGTGTGTCGCTCGTTTCATGGAATCCTGGAAGGATTTGGCTTGGAAGAGAGCTCAAAGCCCATCCAGTTCCACCCTCATGTGCAGGGACACCTTCCACCATCCCAGGCTGCTTCAATCC
>VZRH01006195.1:34494-60253 GCA_013397555.1 Urocynchramus pylzowi
TATAAAAACCCTTATATTTTTTATATATATATATATTTTTTTATATATATATAGCATATTAGGATTAAAATCTTGGCTCTGAGGGTGGCCTAGAGAAGCTGTGACTGTCCCATCCCTGGAAGTGTCCAAGGCCAGGCTGGACAAATCTTGGAGCACCCTGGGACAGTGGAAGGTGTCCCTGTCCACAGCAGGGGGTTGGAGTGGGATGATCTTTAGGGTCCCTTCCCACCCAAACTATTCTGTGATTTTGTGATTCTGTGATTCTCCTTTTTCCCTCCCCACTTGTGTTTTCCTGCCCCGTTTTTCTCCATTGCCTTTCCCTGCCCTCCTCAGCATCCCTGCACAGAACTCTCATCTTCCATCTTAATCAAGCTAATTGTCTCTCCAAGGAAAACTGAGCAGATATTTCAAGGTGGAAGGGAAAGTGATCCCAGCATGGTCCTTGTCTCTGAAATCCCTTGATTTTTGAGCTCCAGGGAAGTTAGGACAGAGCTGTGCCTGGCAGTTGCTCATATTTTGGCTGTACCTGTTTGCTGTTGTTGCCCCTGGATCATTTAATTACACACCTCAGTAACTCCAGCACAAAGCATCCCCAGTCAGTAATTGAAGTAATTCCTGATGTTCTCAGGACTCTGGCTGGTTGCATTTATAAAATCCTCGCTACACAAGCAGGAACACCCGTGGATGAATTATTTAAGGCTGTCCTTTGCTTCTGTTCCCTTTAAATTGTTACCCAGAGGTGTGACCCTTGCAGAGTGTGGTTGATTTTTGAAGAGAAGTCTCTGTTCTTGTGCAGAGAGAAGTTATTCCATAGGGCAGCTCCCCAGGGCTCCCAGGAGGTGCCTGTGGGAAGATGCTGGAGCCACTCACACATCCCTCACTTTTCTGGAGGTCGTGTGAAGCCGGAAAAAAACCCAATCTCACTCCCAGTGGCTGGATTGCAGCCCCTTGATTCCCACAGCAGCCACTCAGGAGGGCTAAAGGCAGGGATTGACCCTGGCAGGCACGAGGAGAGGAGCAGGCACTGCATGGGATGGGCAGCCCTCATCCAAAGGGTGGCCTGGAATCCTGCCCAGGAGCAGCTGCTGGCAGGCAGCTCCAGCATGAAGGGCCAGCTTTGATCTGCAATTAAAGACCAGAGAAAGAGAAAGTAAAACTTCACTTTTTTTTTTTTTTTTTTCTTTTTCCTGATTAAAATACCTGAAAGACTGCAGAGATTTTTAGAGCTGGTATTATATGAGAANAGCAGCAGGGATTTGTGCTTCCCACCTGGCTGGCAGTAGGACATGGGGTTGGGATGGAATGCTCCCATGGTCCTTGCTCTCATCATCGTACTGGGAGATAATTCCACCCAGAAAACTGCCCATCAAATATCCAACTGCAAATTTAATGGGCTGTGCAGGCTGCCCTAGAGCAGAGGCTGGNTGCACCTTGGAGTTCATTGTCCCATTCCAGCTTTAGCCCAGGCACTCCCACCCTGCTTGTTTTTCTCTCTCCAGCCCACCTTGGTTGTGCTCCTGGGCCTGAGATTTGGATCATTTGTCCTTGGTGCCCAGCTGGAGCAGGAATTGTTTTGTCTCCCTGCTCTGTGCAGAGAGCTCACCATGCCATAATATGGAGCCCAGACCCACACACTGAAGCAGCACAGAATCTAAAAAATATAAAGCTAAAACCTCAGGTATCAGCTGCACTCAGCATTTTATTGGTGTGAGTGGGAATATCCTCATTGAAGTGGGATTTGGGGACGTAGGAGATGCTCACCCATCATCCATTGTAACAACAAATGGAAAAATCCTCTTTTCCTGCATGAACAGGAAGCAATTCTCAGCTGTGAGGGTGCTGAGACACAGGGTGCACAGAGAAGCTGTGGCTGCCCCTGGATCCCTGGAAGTGTCCAAGGCCAGGTTGGACAGGGCTTGGAGCACCTGGGATAGTGGGAGGTGTCCTTGCTCATGGCAGGGAACTGGATGATCTTTAAGATCCCTTCCAACCTAAACCATTCTGGGATGGCTTCACTTGATTCCAGCCCAGTGGATGCCTTACAGCTGCTTCCTTCCAGCATTCTGCCTGTGTTTTTTTCCATGTATCCCAGGAGCTCCAAGGGACTCCAGGCAGGCTCTGCTGCTGCTCTGTGGGACAGGAAAAGCAAACAGCAAGATGAAACAGTGAGAGTTTTTTCCCAGGCCTCGGCGTTTCCTGCCCCAGCAATGCTCCTTCTCCAGGGGACACGACTTATGTTGGAGCTGCAGGGTGAGGGGAGATGCTGTGACAGCAGAAATGCTTCCATCCTTCTCCTCTTCTCCTGGCTGTGAAGATTTGGGACCTCTGCTTCCCTCCAGCCTGAGAAGAGGAGCAGGGAAAATTCTGGTTGATGTTCATGGGAGCACAACTCGGTGCCAGAGCTGGGAGGAGGAAGCTCTGGGAGGAAACACTCCTAAATTCATGACCAATCCCTCCCTATCCACCCTGAGGCTGTGTAAGACAGAGAAATTCCCTTCAGGCTCTTTTATTTCCCCAGAGTCTGGTGGAGCCTCACACCCAGCTCCTGCCTCATAATCCGTGTGAATTAGTCACCTGTTTTGGAAAACTGAGTCTGGGGAGCATCCTGTGCCCAGCTGTGGCATTTCCATGCCCACATTCCATCTTGCTCTGGTCCCCAGCTCCCCTTCTTGCACAGGTGGTCTGATCCTGAGGAGTTTGTGGAGCTGGGGGTGCAGAGAGTCCCGTGAGGGTGATGAGCTGCTTCCCATCGTCCCAAAAATAAGGAAGTTCCCGAGACTCAGCGAGTGGTGGGAAGGTGACAGCCAGCCTCCAGCCACCAAGTGCAACCTGAGCCGAGGTGGCAGTGGCATTTGGGAGTGGCAGGATGCCAGCCCAGCCCAGCCCAGGGAAGGTGACACCATCCCAGTGCCAAATGTGACCTTACCTTTTTTTTTCCCTTTCCAAACGCTCCCCGCTCCAGGACAGAACGTCCTCTGACTCCTGAAGTATTTGCAATATTTCCACGCCCTCTGTTGCCAAAAAGACTTCTATAAAAAGCCACTGTTTGTTGTTTTTTGGGGTTTTTTTGTTGTTTTTTGCTTTTTTGCAAAACTGAAACCCTTTGGTGGGTGATGTGCAGCGTTCCCAGGGCTCTGTGTCAGGCACGTGGAGCTGCATCCCTGGCCCAGTTGCTTTCCAGGAGGCAAAGCTGCCTGGAATTTGTGGAAGCACAGAATATCCTGATTGGAAGGGACCCACAAGGATCATCAGGTCCAACTCCTGGCCCTGCACAGGACAAGAATCCCACCATCCCTGGCCACTGCAAACTTCCTAAACTTTCTTTTCTTCCATCACACCCTGCTGGTAAATAAAGGAGTGTTTTCCCTAAAGTCATGGAGTCCTGGTAGATGCACATGAGCATCTACCAGGGGAATTCTCAGGGGGAATTTGGGGAGCATTCAGGAGGAATTTCTTCATGGAAAGGTTGGTCAGGCCTTGGAAGGGGCTGCCCAGGGAGGTGGAGGATTCCCCATCCCTGGAGGTGTCCAGGGAAGGACTGGACTGACACTCAGTGCTCTGGGCTGGGTGACAGCGTGGGGATCTTGGATGGACTTGGATGGACAAGTCCACAGGTTGGACTTGATGATCCTGGATGTCTTTTCCAGCCTCAGTGACTCTGGGATCTGGGGATGCAGGCTGTGGATGCTCAGGAGGATGCTCGGGGATGACGTTCACGGGGAGACGGCGGCGGCGAACCGCCGAGGACGGATCTGCTGCCTTTCCCTGCCACGAGCAGAGAGCTTTGGCAGTGGCACAGCTATTTCTAAATATGTCCAGGGAATGGGTGTGGAAGGAAATCTTCCCATTTCGAGAGCTGGCCAAATTGCAACGTCCTCAGCTTTTTCAACTGCAGGGCCCAAGTGTTCTGCTGCCAGCTGCGGCGTTTTCCCCTTTTATTGCCTGCCCGTGCTCAGCTGTCGTGCAGGATCCAGACCAACCCCAGGAACTGGGGTCAGGGAAATAACCAGATTTAATTACAGAGTGTCTGAGATGGAAAAAAGAAAAAATCCTTTCCGCTCTCTCCCCCTGTCCCCACCCCAGTGGTGTTCTGCGTGTGGAGGAGCATCAGGTTTTATGTCACCGTGTGAGTCAGTGAATTTTTTCATCCTTACTCTGCTGTTGACAGAGACCCTTTAAATAGAATTCCATCCTGAAGACATGAGGGCATGCTGGCCAAGCCTTCCTTGGAATTAGGTGGATTGCTCTTTATGGGCCGATGCAGAGGGAAGGGTGTGAGTGGATTGTTTTCCTCTTGTTCGTGGGATTAAATTAATGGAGTTTAATTGGGCTGGAGCTGCAGTTCAGCCACTTCAGGGGCAAGGCTTGTAGTGCTGCCTGTGCTCCAGGAGGCATCTGGATAACGGGAGCCTGGGGATTTCGTCCCACTTATGGAAAAAAACATCCAAACATTCAAGTGTTTGTTGACTCTGCCTCTCCAATGGCTCTTTTTATTGGCCTTGCAGTAATGCTTGGCTCCATCACCACTGCCTGCATCCTCCTCCTCCTCCTTTTCCTTCTCCTCCTGGGTCTCTCTGGGCTGGTGGTGCCCAGTTTTGGCTCTGGGAACCACTGGCACAAACATTCACACCCCTCCAAACCCCACTGACCCCATTTTTGGGTGGTTTTGCACATCATTGCTCCCTTGGCAAATCCATAAGTCAACAGGCACTTGGATTTTCCACCCACAATTTGGGAAGGCTCCAGCAAAACCTCTGCCAGGGTCAGCCCCAGCTGATTCCACACCCATAGCACTCCTTGGGCATCTCCAGAGGCTTTGTGGGATGTCCTGAGAGAGCTGCAGGGCCCCAGGCAGTGAGTGGAGAGCTTGGCTTTTGCCCAGATAAATATTTAAGTTCCTGGGCATCTGAAGAACCCATAATAAAATGTACTGAATGTACAAACCCAGTAAACCGTGCTGGGGGGGTGAGGACCTGCTCCATCAGATACTGCCCAGTGTCCAACACAACCACAGCCTTATCTCCAGACACTCCTCAAGTTATGTAAGTTCCTTTTTTAGTTTCTTTTTGGTTTTTGTTTTTTTTTTTCCTGCGGTCTGTTTTGCAGAACTTTATCTCGAGAGAATTTATGTTGCAGATAAGTCGGATGCTTCATTCTGTAATTTTCTTACACTGTGAAAAACCATCCACAGAATTCACTCATTCCAAGAAAAAAAAACACCTTTATTTTTGATTTGAAGTCTGAAATGGAAGAAAAATGTGGTTTGAGGTCTCATTTTTCTAAGACTCGTCAGAGTGATGCACAAAGGCTGTAATTTTTGTGAGTCACTGGTTGGAGGGAGCAGTGATGGAGTGCAGAGAAATCCCATTCCCAGAGATATCCCACTTCAAAACACATTTCCTGAAGGATGGTGGCTGGATCAGCATTAAAGAGAGGATTTCCCCCTCAGTGCTGTCTGTGCTACAAGTAAATTTATGGAGTTTTTATGTTCAAGAACTAAGGAGGTGAACCAGCCCTCTGGCCTTTAGGGGAGCCAGAAACGGGGAAGGAAATTGGATGCCGGAAGCTTCTTTGCAACATTAATTTTCTTTTTACATCAAAAATTTCTTTGTGTCTCGGATTATTATCTGTATTTATAAGAACTGAATACTGAAAGTAGTGTGATTTCCCATCATTTCAGGTTTTGGGGATGTTGGTCCATACTGAGCCCTTCCAGTCAATGATGTCATGTTCTATATGCATGTGATGTAAGAAAACCATAAATCTGATTTCTTGTGGGAATGGGAGCCCCTGGATGCCTGGCAGTGCCCAAGGTCAGGTTGGACAGGGCTTGGAGCAGTCTGGGATAGTGGAAGGTGTCCCAGCCCATGGCAGGGTGTGGAAGGAGATGAGCTTTAAGGTCCCTTCTAACCCAAACCCTTCTGGGATCCCCATCACAACACACCTTGGTGGATAAAAATGCAGCAGCTGCAAGATTTATTTGGTGGATTTAGTGCAAAAGAGCATAAATTGGGAATTTTACACCCTGTAAGGAAGATTTTTTTTTTTTTTAAGTCAGTTTGCAGGGTGCAGATGGTGCTTTGTGAAGGAAGGGGATTTAATCCCAGCTCTGGAGTTTGTCTTAAATGGGAGATAAATGGGCACAGCTGGGCTGGGTGAGCTGTGCAGGGGCTGGATGAGAAATGAGGGATTACACTGGAAAAAAAGGCCAAGGACTTCCCTTCAGCCACAGACAGCAGGCACAGGCAGGATCTTGCAGGCAAATGGAAGAGAAGATGCTGCAGGCAGCAAAATGGCTTCATCCAAGAGTTGGAAAAATTTCTCTTGGAGATTCAAAGCTGCCTTTCTGATCATATTTTGAGCTCCAAAACTCTTCCTTCCAGCTCAAGCCTTTCTGTCTCCTTCCCATAGAATCCCAGGATGGTTTGGGTTGGAAGGGATCTCAAAGCCCATCCCATCCCACCCCTTCCATGGGCAGGGACACCTTCCACTGTCCCAGGCTGCTCCAAGCCCTGTCCAGCCTGGCCTTGGGCACTTCCAGGGATCCAGGGCCAGCCACAGCTTCTCTGGAAAAACTCAGGGCCTCCCCACCCTCACAGAGAAGAATTCCTTCTCAAGATCCCATCTAAACCCTCAGCTTGAAGCCCTTCCCTCAGCTGCCTGGGTGAGTCTGTGGATGGATGCAGTTGGGAGGAATTTGCCGCTCATCCATAGGATCCCTGCTGGCATCCCGAGGATGTGCTGCCTGCTCCACGCCCTGCAGCCATGTGCTGCTTCCAAGCAGCTGCCCAAAACTTGCCCTGGATCCTTTGTATCCCGCTGGGAGCATCAGGAACAACTGAGGGGCTATTAAAAGTCTCTTTGATATCAGATGGTCAAGCCCTGGGATGATTCCAGGATTGCTTCCAAAATCCCAGCCTGGCCCGGAGCCTCCTCCCGGCCTCCCTGAGTGCTTCCAGCTGAGAGTTGCTAATGCACCATAAATAAACCTCAGAGCCTCAACCTTGCTCCAAAATACCAGGGAACTCCTCGATTTAGGCTGTGCTGCCTCTTGTCCCCTGCATGTGACCCCGGTTGTCCCAGCAGATTCCTGCTCCATGAGGTAAGCTGGCTGGGATAAATGGGAATGCGTGGAGCTGGCTGCACTCGGGCTCTGGGTATTTGTTGCTAGAAATGGTCAAAAAGTTGGGCAGGGAAACTGGAGGGGTGGGTGGTGGGGGCAGGGATGGGGTTTAGTGGGATGATGTGAGTGGAATGGTAATAAATCAGGGTTAAATTAAAGCTGAAATTAGAGAAAGCTTAGATATACAAAGGAATAAAATAGGTAAATAATATAGGAATAAATATCTCTAAATACAGAAATAAAACTAAATTATAAGTTCAAAAAGTTTATGTATAAAATACAAATGCATAAAAACCTATATATTTTTATAGATTTAAAATCTATTTAAAATCCATAAAAATATATAGATATATAGATATCTAAATCTATATATTTTTAGCCTGGAAGTGTTCAAGGCCAGATTGGACAAGACTTTGAGCACCTGGGATAGTGGAAGGTGTCCCTGCCCACGGCAGGGGGTGGAACAAGGTGACTTTAAGGTTCCATCCAACCCAAACCATTCTGGGATTCAATGATATGATTGAAATAAATAAATATAAATATATAAATAAAAGTAATGCTTAAAATAAATTATACTTTCTAAAAATAAATATATATCAATATATACACATGATATTTATATATATAAATATCGTATGTAAGTAACTACAAGAATATAAATAAAAATAAAATTAAAGCTAGGTAATGGGATGGGACACCTATAATATAAAAGACAATTAAATCCAAGAAGTGTGCAGCCTCTAGGCTCAGGAATGCCAGGGCTAGTGGGATCCACCCCTGAAAATCACCTGGATGGGGTTTGTTCCCAGCGTGGTGTTTCCCAGCTCCTTTGCAGGAAGGAACGATGCTGGTGTGGGTGGGCAGTGTGGGGCTGTGTCCTGCTCAGGTCACGTGCTGGGGACCAAATTCCAGTGTTAATTATAATCCTGGGAGTGCTCAGGGAACTCCCACTGCTGCCAGCACGTGGTGAGATCCCAGCCCTGTTAAGTTCTCCTGGCTGGGATAATGGCTGATTGTGTCCTTCAGCATTCCTTGGGTGGGAAAACAGCCTGGCTGCAGCCAGCTCCTGGCTCCTGATCTCTGCTGCAGCAGGGATGGGACCAGGGGCTGCTTTCCAAGGGCCATTCCAAAGGGAAAGCTCTGCAGCTGAGCATTTTGGGGTGATAGCTGCAAAAAACAGAGCAGGAAACAGCACAGGAGCTTCAGCATGGACAGCCAGCTGCAGAGGAGACTCCAGGACTCCTTCCAGGCTCAGGCATGTCCAGAATCCCCACAGAATCATCAGAGAACCACAGGATGATTTGGATTGGAAAGGTCCTTAAATCCCATCTCATTCCACCCCTGCCATGGCAGGGACACCTTCCACTGTCCCAGGCTCCTCCAAGCCCCATCCAGCCTGGCCTTGGACACTTCCAGGGATCCAGGGGCAGCCACAGCTTCTCTGGGTATTCCATCCCAGCCAGGAATTCCCAATTCCCAATCTCCCATCCATCCCTGCCCTCTGGCAGTGGAAGCCATTCCCTGGGTCCTGTCCCTCCATCCCTTGTCCCCAATCCCTCTCCAGCTCTCCTGGAGCCCCTTCAGGCCCTGCCAGGGGCTCTGAGCTCTCCCTGGAGCCTTCTCCTCTCCAGGGGAACACTCCCAGCTCTCCTATCCCATATTTTCCCAATCCAAGCAGTATTTCAGAGCTCTCCAAGCTTTTCACCACTGCAGTTGGATGGCTCCATGCCCAGGTGAATCCATTTCCAGGTCAGCTCCCACACAAGACCAAGCACAGGGACTCCTGGTCCTGCTCCAGTCCCTCAGTGGTTTCAGTGGTACAAAGCACAGCGGGCTCTGCTTTCTCAGGAAGCTCCTTCCCACCTGGAATTGAGTGGACCCAAAGTACTGCCTTGGTGGGAAATAAAAATTCCCTTTTTCCTTGCTCCCCATATTCCCATGGCTTAAAACACAAACACAATGGGATGCTCCTCATTTTAAATGGGTTTTACATTGTTCCCCAGGCTGGAAAATGGGAGAGGTTTGCTGTGAAAAGGAAACACTTTGGCCAAAATATCTCTAAAAAGTGATAAATTACAGGCTTGAATCTTTCCAGTCTGATGTGTAAATAAATGGATTAAGTCTTGGATTGCTCCTGTGGAAGTGAGAGGGTCTGGCCTGTTACCTACATGGCTAAGTAGGGATTTGTGTGCTGATTTCTATTTCTATTTTTTCTATTTCTATTTCTTTATATTATTTATATATCACTATGTATTATTATAATATTATATATTATTTATAATCTTAATAATGTGGGGAGTTATTATTTTTATTATTTATATTTAATGTATGAAGGTGTTACTAGGCTCTGTCACAGGCTCTGCCAGTGCTCACATTTACATTTGAGTGACTATGCCTGGGAAATTCCACATTTTATCCAAATGTTATGTTACCTTTCCAGCCAAGGACACAGTTTGTTTCCTACAAGCTTGCAGGTAAAATATCCTCAACGTGATTTTTAACCATTACAGAGCAGGAAATTCATCCAAGGGAGATATTGGACATTGCTGGATGTTGTTCCTAATGGAAGGATATTTTTCTTTCCCCCCTTTTCCCCCCTTTTTTCCCCTTTTCTCTCATTTTTTTCCATCCTGCCATTATAAAAGTGGTCCATTTTCCCCTCCAGACATCAGGCATCCAGAAGAACTCTCCCTTTTGAGGAAACCCAGAGATCCATCAAAGAAAAAAAAGAAGAAGTTGGACGATCAATATGAAGATGACACCTTCGAGCTGGAGGGGCCTCTGATCACACCAGGGTCGGGTGAGCTGGGAAAAAAAATGGGAGCAGGGGAAAAACTGGCACAGCAACGTGGGGCTGATTGAGTTTCTTAGGGTCTGTGCAAGAAACAGACCCCAAATCCATGGCACAAGTCCTGGCGGGCTGCAGCACTCGGTCGCACGGATGCATGTCTGGAGCTGGAGCTGTCACGCATTTTTGGGAGCAGGGCAACCCCAGGCTTCACAGAACAGACCAGAGCCCAAGTGTGGCCACTTGAGCACTCAGATGGTGCTGCTGAGAGCTTTTCTTACCCTGTTAAGAAAGGAGTTAAATGGAAAATTGTGTCTAATGTCACATTCCTGGCGTGGTTTAGGCTGTGCCACCGTTCTACTCCGTATTTACAGCCCAGCAAGGGCAGAGTTGTATTAATTGCTTTGGTGTTGCCTTACATGAATGGTGTAGCTGTGGATTGTGATGCTAAATAAATCCTTTTATTGCTGGGGGGTGGTTGGCCAGTCTGGATTCCAGATCCAGAGCAGGATTGGGAAGGGAATTTCTGGTGGAGGACCATCCCTGATGAAGTAACATCCCTGATGGAGTTGCCACAGGCAGCAAATTGATGCAGGTGTTTGCAAGCAGAGGGGTTTTTCAGCTTTTTTCCATGGCTGCTGGAAGTCTGGTGTCTGAAGGCAAATGGCAGGAGTTTAAACCATAATTTTGGCCAAGTGGGAGCACTTTATCCCAAATGGATTTGTGGAGAAAGCCACGGTGGTGAGCAGGAGAGACGTGTCTGGCTGCCAGAGCTCTCGGGTTTAAATCCAGCAATCCAAGGGCAGCTTTAATTAAAAATACTACCTTGGAATTGTAAAGTTGTATTAATTGCTGTTAAATCAGCTGCAGGGAAGGTCATGCAGTGTGGTTAATGCCAGTGGTGGCACAGGGCTTGCAGAAAGGAAGGTTTTGGCTGCGCGGGGTGATGTGCACCACGGGTCTGGAACAAGGAAAAATAATCTTCCCTCTGCTCTGATCCCACTCTTTCTCCTCTCTTAAAATTAAAAATACTTCTGGGCTTGTCCTCTTCCACCCCTGGCTCAGAGAATTTGGGCAAGGCTCCAGTCAATTTTCATTTCCATTTGGCATTTTCATCTTGAAAGTCCATTCTAAGCCTTTCCAACAGCCAGTGTTCACAGACAGTATCTCTGTTAGATTAATAGGAAAGACTTGGCCTTCTTTGGGGGAAATGTATGCAAAAGCTGGGGTTTATTTTAATTATTTATGGCTCTTCCAGTGAGTCACTTGGCTGGTTTTGCTCTCCTTGTGAATGAAATCACTCACAGCAGGTTGAATTCCTGCCTGTTCAGGTGCCATCCGATAAAAGTCGTGGGTTTCATCTGAATAAATAATTTCTAGCGTTGTTCCAACATCAGTTTGTGTGCTGAAAGCTTCTGGAAAACTAATTAATAATTCAGGAGGTGCTGATTTCAATGTCTTGGGAATGTTTTATCACTGAGTACCCCAAACCTGGCAGTGAAACCATTTAAATCCCAGTGGGCAGAGTTGTCAATACACCCACAGGATGTGTTGCCCAACACTTTCCATTAGAAGACCTGTAGTCACTTGTTTATATAAATTAGTCAAATTTGTAGCTATTTCTGCTGGAACTTTCCATGACACTGCCTGCCTGGGGCAAATTTTTTAAGGGAAGCTTCTTTTGAGATGTTCCAGGTGTTTGGAGAAAGAGATGAGGAGAAGAGTGCAGGGGAAGCTTTGCTCTGATGGAGCAGACACTCAGTCAAGGAATGTGGGAGATCATCATGGAAAAAACTTCCCCAAAATATGGGGCAAAAAGTGGGATTTTCTTTTGTTGTTCTAGTTGATGCTCAGCCTTGTGTGCCCGAGCCATGTGAAGGCTGAAGCTGCAGCGAGGGTGGATGGGGGGGAGGGAGGAGCTCTTTTAGGAAGTGGTTTATGGATGGTCATGGGGGTTTGTGCCTGGTTTTTGTTGGAGTTCTCTGCTCCAGTGCTGTAACAATCCATGGGGAGAGCACCTTCCTGCTGCTTTTGTAATCACAGACTCACAGGATAGCTCAAGTTGGAAGGGACCCTAAGGATCGTGGAGTCCCAGCTCCCAAAGTGCAAGTACCTGGTCTAAAAACCTGGAAATCATCCCTGGCCTTTTCCTTGCAAATGAAGGTGGATTTTTCCATCCCTTGACCATCCCTGCTGCTTTTGTGCTCATGCCTGGTTTGCTGGATCTGTCTTGGTGACAGCTACCCATGGTGCTTACAGGTCCCCAAATGATTCATCCAGTCTGGGATGCCAACAAAACGAGCAGGAGCATTAAAAGCATCCTTGTTTGGTGGTTTTCACTGAAACTTTCCACCCTGCCAGGCAGTTTAGAATCAGGTTTGTAATTATTTGGAGTTTCCTAGCCGTGATGTTGGCTGTCACTGACATTGATGCTGCTGATTCACACCATTCTTCCTGCTCCTTCAGATGCCCATCATAAAAAATGAGGGTTCAGAAAGGTTTTTCCATTGGTTTGGTCTTGGACTTTTCCAGTCAAGCTCAGTTTTCTGTAATTCCTTGGCCTTGAGGATGTGGGGATGGTTTGGAGCAAGGAGCTGGAGCGTGGCCCAAGGTGGTGGCTCAGGGCAGCGGCAGGAGGTGGCACAGAAGGTTTTGTTTGTGGCATCTCAACTCTGTCACCATCTTCAACACCCTCAGCAGAGCTCTGGGAGGGAGAGCTGGGGTGCATTGAATTGCAGGGTCATGATTTAGGAAGGACACAGCCCTTTCCCAAAACTCCAGTGTGGTGTTGGACCTTCTGGTTCTGGTGGGCAGATTTGGGCCCAGCAGGTGATGCTGGGTGAGCTCCTTGGCCAGTGTGTGCACACAGGGGAATTCCTGGCATTAGGGGATGGGGGTTGATCTTCCCTTATTCTGAAAATCTGGATTTTATATAAAAATGCAGTGTGCCTGTGAGGTGAAGAGGGGCTGTTTCATTGGATGGTTTGGGATGGAAGGGACTTAAAAGGGACTTAAAGCACTTCTCATTTCCACCCCCTGCCATGGGCAGGGACACCTTCCAGAGACCAGGTTGTCCAAGCCCCATCCAAGCTCTGTTGGAACACTTCCAGGGATGGGGCAGCCACAACCTCTCTGTTAAGCTCTCAGCTATTTTGAGCTATGAGATACCGAGCTGGATTTGGTTTTATTCTCTTAATAATTTTTAAATGTTTGGGTGTTTTTATGTCTGCTTTGAGTCGGTACGAGCTGTGAAGCTTCAAAAGGCCTGGGAGTAACATTTGCTTTGGGATCAGTCTGGCACCACATGGCACCACTCAGCACATTAATCCTGAATTTGTGTGGCCACCTCAGCAAGCTTTTCCATCCGGGAATGCCACATTTCCATGCCCAGCTGTCCTCGTAACGTGAATAAAATAACGGGAAGTCACTTCAGTTGCTTTGCTGCCACCAGCGCTGCTGCAAACGCTCCATTAGGGTGGTGCAACCTCACCTGTGCTGTTCTGCCCTCTTCCAAAAATGCCCATTTTTGGCTTCTGTCCTTCTCCTGCTCTCCGGGTGACTTTCTCTCGCCTTCTCACTTCCCTCCTTTCTTTCCCTCTCTATAGGCACCGATATTCTTTACATCGGCCCCGTCAAAGGTGAGCTCCACCTCAATAGGACTTTTGCCCTCTGCCTCTGGTCTCTTTGGCTGCACCCTTAGTTTATTTTCCTGCTCCTCTAAAACTTTTGACTTCCAAAATCTTTAAGCAACAGGTAATACCGGTAAGTCGGGGGCCACTCATGTCCCAGATGCCACAGAAACTCAGGGGGCAGGAGCTTCCCGGTGTGGGAGACCTGAGTCTTTTCCCATCATTTGGGCTGGAATGAGTTTTCCATCAGTTTTGCTCTTGGAGAAGAGCCGAGAGAGAGAGGAGAGGGACAGGTTTTCGTGGGAGAACAAGCAGCTCAGCGTTTTCCCATTGCAAAAAGATGAGAAGGGAAAGTTTTCCATCGGCCGGCTCCAGGTCTGCGCGGGGCCGGCGTGGCCGGGAGCGGGCGGGGCTCGGCCCGAGGCTAATTCCCGCCTTTTATTCCCCTCGCTGGTAGGAAATATCTATTCAAGCCCAGGACTCTATAGCAAAACGATGACGCCGACCTACGACGCCCACGACGGCAGCCCCCTGTCCCCCACGTCCGCCTGGTTCGGCGACAGCGCCCTGTCCGAGGGCAACCCGGGAATCCTGGCCGTGAGCCAGCCCGTCACCTCCCCGGAGTCCTTAGCCAAAATGTACAAGCCCCAGACGCTGCTCGATAAGGCCAAAATCAACCAAGGGTGAGTTCAGGAGCAGAGGATTTGGGGGGGTTTTTGCTGATTTTTAATTGCGCTCTCGAGAGCGTCGTGGCGGCTCGGCGGGCGCGTTCCGTGTGTGTTATCCCTGTTGGCAATCCACAGGTGGCTGGACTCGTCCCGATCCCTCATGGAGCAGGAGGTGAAGGAAAACGAGGCTTTGCTACTCCGGTTCAAGTACTACAGCTTCTTTGACCTGAATCCAAAGGTACAGAGCTCCTTGTTCCGCTCCCATTTTGAAATTTCCGTCCTTTGGAGCGAAGGGTGCCTGGGTCTCTAACGTGCTGTTGTGTTGGTAAATCTCCCATAGACTGGGGGAGTTTGAAAATTGGTTGTGCAGGCATCAAACCCAGGATTTGTGCTCCTATATACCAGGGTTTTTAGGTGTTGCTAGAGGTCCTTAAAGAGTTCTTAAAGCCACCTCTTGTCAGTGGCAGAGGATTTTCAGTCTCAGATTAAAGTCTTGTGTTGAGATGAGAGATCCCAGAATAGTTTGAGAGATCACAGAGTAGTTTGGGCTGCAATGGGCCTTGAAGACCCATTCCAACCCCCTGCAGGGACAGCTTCCAGCAGAGGGGGTGGTTTGTGTGGAGCTGGGCTCCTGGTTTTCCGAGCATTCCGCGTTTCTGTGCCGCAGTACGACGCGATCAGGATCAACCAGCTGTACGAGCAGTCCAAGTGGGCAATCCTGCTGGAGGAGATCGAGTGCACAGAGGAGGAGATGATGATGTTTGCAGCACTGCAGGTGAGACACAGCCCCAGACTCCTCTGGGTTGGGTTAGACTTTTAGTTTGCAGATTCCTCTGCTCATTAATCTGATAAACGAAATTATGGAATCCCAGAATGGTTTAGGTTGGAAGGGACCACGAAGCTCATCCAGTTCCAACCTCCTTCCACTATCCCAGGACAGTGGAACACTTGGACACTTCCAATGGTGGGGCAGCCACAGCTTCTCTGGGCAACCTGTGCCAGGGTCTCACCACCCTCACAGCCAAGAATCCCTTCCCAACATCCCATCTAAACCATCCCTTCTTCAGTTTAAAATCATTTTTTAAGCCTAATCAATTTAATCAGTTTTAAGCCTTACCTTGTCTCTGGTGGGAGCTTGGCCTTCTCATGCTGGTAGAAGTTGGGTCATTTCCCATCTCCAGATCCTCACTTGAGTTTATGAGATAATTGAAATATTTGTCCCTCATTATCCCTCATGGAAAAGAACTTGACCTGCTTTTACCAAACATGTTTCTATCTATCTTAATTTTAATTTTCTCCTTCTTAACCCATCCCATACAAACATGGGGTTACTGAACTGTGCCTTTCTGGCTCTCTGCCCCCAAACCAGCTGGGGATAATCTGTGGCTTTTCCAGAACTATTTATTTATCTGGTTTATGAAATACTCTGTGTGATTTGGCATAAATGCTCCACCTGCTATTGACATCCCTGAGAGGGATGGCAGGCATTTGTTCTGTGTGGTCTGGCACACCTTGGAGCTGTAGGATGCAGAAATGTCCCCCTCAGGAGCAGGGCTGCCTGCTCCAAGGGCCCCTCCCAGGAAATAAAGAGAGGAAAGCAGAAATATAATGACTCAGTTTACATCCAAGTGCTCCAGAGTGGGTTGGGCACGGTTCTTCCTGTGAGATTTTATGGATGTTTTGGTTTTCTGGGGTGAAAACAGATGCAAAGACATAGAATCCTACAATCATTTGGGTTGGAATGGGCTTTAAAGGTCATCTTGTTCCAGCCCCTGCCATGGGCAGGGACACTTCCACTCTCCCAGGTTGTTCCTGCTCCGTCCAACTTGGCCTTGGACACTTCCAGGGATGGGGGAATCTTACAAATATCCATAAACACCTGGTGGGAGGCAGGAAAGGGGGTGGACAGAGGTGCCCAGTGGCAGGAGCAGATGCCATGGACACAGCCTGGAACGTGGGAGGGTCCCTCTGCACATCAGGAAGCATCTTCATACCAGGAGGGTGACTGAGCACTGGCACAGTTTGCCCAGAGAGGCTGTGGAGTCTCCATCCCTGGAGTTACACCAAAGCCAGCTGGATTTGGTCCTGGACAACAGCTCCAGGTGGCCCTGCTGGAGCAGGGAGTGGGACCAGGAGACCTCCAGAGGTCCCTTCCAACCTCAGCCCGGTGGAAGGAGCAGCTCTGCCCTGCAGGGTCCAGGGATCTCCTACAGGAATCAGTGCCTGGAGACTCCTTGGACTGGAAACATCCAAGATGGTCATTCCTGACCCAGCAAACCCTCCCAGTATTTGCTGGTCTCTGCTCCTGGTTTCCCACTCCGGTTTCCCACTCTGCTTCCCAAGCGTGGCAGCTGTGTCACCACGATCCCGTGGGACCCTGGGGTCACAGGAGCACCCAGGTGTGACCCTGGCCTTGCCTTCCAGTACCACATCAACAAGCTGTCCATCATGTCCTCGGAAAACCACCTGAACCACAGTGACAAGGACGTGGACGAGGTGGACGCCGCGCTCTCGGACCTGGAAATCACCTTGGAAGGTGGCAAGACATCAACAATCCTGGTGAGGGCTGCAGGGAGTTTGTCCAGGCATCCAACCTCATTTGTTTTCCTTTTTTTCTTCTCATTCTGATGAGAAAGTTGCCCACACCCCAATAATATTTTCTTTAAAATACAGGGATTTTAGATAGCAAGGGATAGTTCTGGAAAGAGGGAACCCTGGGCAGCATCTGGAAAAGTCTTGGAGGAGCCAGGATCTTACTGATCCCCCCCTGCCCCAAGCCACCCTCCTGATGAAATAATGGAAAACTGAATGGAAATTAAGTTGGTTTTTTTACCCTCACCACTGACTTTCCCAAATAACTGAGTTTTCCACGTTGAGGTTCCTCTTCCACTGTTTCTAATTCACATTTTACAGCACCTAAAGCAGCTGCTGGATTTCCAGAACTAATTTAGGCTTATGAAACCCTATTTTTATTAGACTGGATTTTAGCTTAGGTCTGTATTTCAGTGCATTTGGGGTTTTTCTTCTTGATATGCTGTTTTAACACTGGTTTTCCACCTTTAAAAATATAAAGCCTGAAAATTAAAGTGCATTAAAAGGGCTCAGTCCTGTCAACCTTGGCCCAGCACAGCTTTTCCAGGCATTTTGCACATTTAAACCGTCTCTTTCCAACCCTAAAATCTGAAATTTTCCACTTTTACACTTCATATAATTTTTTAAGTGTTTATGACAAGTCTTTTTGAAGCTACATCCATCCTTAGATGCTTTATTGGCATTAACAACAGCAGAGCTTTGCAGTACGAACCAGAAATAACAACAAATTTTTATCACCAAGACACATTTTCTAATTCCTTTTGCAAAACCAGATTTGAAACACATCAGTGAGGAACAGTCCCTGCCAGACAGGAGTGAAGAGGACAATGATTCATCCAAAAAAACCCATCCCTTTCCGTAGGGCTTTGGAGCAGGAGCCATTTCCAGATGCATTCGAGTAATTGAATACAGATAATGGGCAATTACTGGATTGTTTGTTTAGATTCTGCATTTTTTTCCCTGTGGTATCTGTAAACAGTTTCTCATTGCAGACTGAAAGTAAACTGTCCTGCTACTGGAAGCTCCTGGAGCAATCCTCCCTTTCCTTGTCCCTCGAAATTTTTTTTTACTTCCAGCTCCTGGGAATTGCGAGTGCCACCCTGATGCAAAAAAGGGAGTTTAAACTCAATATTTTTAAAATTTTGAGGAGAAAAAAAAAAATCTATCTAGTCTTAGAAATCCCAGTTAGTTCTCTGCAGAGGTGCTTCTTCCCTTTTGTTTGGAGCATCAGGAATAACTGAAGGGAGGAGAAAATTCCCTGTGCAGGCGCTGCTGCCGTGACCGCCGGTGACCCCGGCTGGGAATTGGCTCCGGCAGCAGCAGGAATTCCTCAAAGGAAAATCAAGCCTTGTCCTCTGCTTTCAAACAGCAGAGCTGGGCCCTGCATTTTTCACTGCTGCCTTCTCCTGGGAAGTGGCTGGGGCTTTCTCAGGAGCAGTTTCACAGCCCCTAAGCCCTGATGGTGCTCCTGGTTCCCTCCCTGCACCGCATCCCTTCCCTCCTGGTCCCACTGCTCTGAGTGATTGGGATAATCTTTGATTTCCAGGGTGACATCACTTCCATCCCAGAGCTTGCTGACTACATTAAAGTCTTCAAGTAAGTGCTGATGGGAAGAGCTGCTTGTGGAACTGGTAATGGCTGTGAATAATTAATGGTCCTGCCTCTTAATTTCCTTTTTTTTTTTTTTACCTCTCGCGGCCTTACAATATTCAAAATATTCAATACTTAAATTGATTGGTTCTTAAATACAAAATTCAAGGTGTTTTCCTGTTCTGGTGCATCCCATAGCCAGCAGTGTGTGCTTGGATGTTTCTTTAACACATTCAATGCCCAGGAGAGAACAAACCATCCTAAAATGAGGAGTGAAACCTAAAAACCTCCCTCAAAGACTTCTCCAGGTCTGCAGGAGGCTGGAGGAATTCCATCCAGCCAGGATTCTGGTCTCTCCATGCCAAAAGGAGCAGGTTAAGTTGACTCTGCCCCTCTCCCAGCTTGCTCAGGATTTAGGGGGTTTTTTTTTAGCTTGCTTTGACTTTGTTGGTGGTTCATGGAAACCGGGAACGGCAGCGTCTGGACTTGGAGGAACATTTTTGGCAGCCACCACCATCTTTTGCAATTTATTGCCTTCTGGAAGCTGGAAACTGATGGGATTTCACAGCAGAGCTGCAGGATAGTGGGGAGGGGGGTGAAGAAAGCTGCAGACAGTGAAGTAGCTCTGGAACAAGCCTTTATTTTATGAATTGTTTGGTTCTGGAGCCAGAACCTGGCACTCTCTGCTCTGAAAACCCCCTCTCCCTCTCCAGAGGTGAATTAATGAGGCCTCTGCCTCTGTCTGGGCTTGTGGTCTGGCTTAATTAGGATGAAGTTTCAAGGCTGTGCCCAGCCCCTCAGTGGGTGTTTTTTCTCTCCCTTGAACAAACAAACAAACAAAAAACTTGTTCTTCCCCTTGATCTGCTGATTTGCCAATCAAATTAGGCACCACTCCGGGAGCTAATTGCCTGCAAATTGGAGCACCAGGGGATGGAGCAGCCAGGAGCTGCTGGTTCCTCACTCAGTGCAAGCCCTAAACCCTGGGGTTGGGGTTTGAGGCTGTCAGATTGAACACAGAATTCCATTTGCTCCTAAAAATGGGGGTCAGGTGGTGTTGTAGTGCCAGAAGTCCAGTGTGAATGGTGCAATGTTTGGAGCTGTGCCAGCTTTGGATGTGCCTCTTGTCACACTTCAGCAGGGGGGGAGAACTGGGGGAGCAGTGCATGTCCCTTGTATTCCATATATTTAACTCCTGTAAATGGGTCCCAGCACGTGCCTGGTGTGGCTGTAGGGATTTGGAATGGTTCTCTCTCCCCTGCCAGCCAGGTTACTGCCCTTGCCAGCTAAAATCATAGAATTCCAGAGTCTTTGGGGTTGGGATGGACTTTAGAGATCATCCTGTTCCAACCCCCCTGCTTGGAGCATCTTGGGACACCTTCCACTGTCCCAAGATGCTCCAAGCCCCATCCAACCTGGCTTTGGACACTTCCAGGGATCCACAGCTTCTCTTCTTGCCACAGCTTCTCTGGACATCCTGTGCCAGGGCCTACCCACCCTCACAGAGAAGGATTTCTTCTTAATATCCCATCTAAAATACTCTCTGCAGCTGTTTCTGAGATGAAAACACGAGAAATGCATGAGAGGCTGCAGATCCAGCCTTAGAATAAGGTTTTGAAATCAGGGATGGTTAAAATATTCCAATACCTGGGGCTCTGTAAAGGCTCTGAGCTTGTGTTGAGATAAGTTCAGGATGCTTCACTTTGCAGGGCCACCAGTTCTCCTGCAGCATTGAGCAAAATCCATGCTTTCTGTAGAAAAGAAGGGAACCTTTTGTGCTGTGGAGTGTTTAAAAAGAAAACAAGGGGTGCACTCAGGCGTGTGCGTGACTGACACGTCCTTGGAAGTGCTGCTTCCCCTCAGAGCTTGAGCAGAGTGGTTCCAGTTTCATGTGGTGGCTGCAGAGGCAGATTTTGCAGTGCTTCATGGACTCCTCTGTTTTTGTAGCACAGTCCTCCAGCTCCCCCCACCTTGCCCCAAATTATCTCCCTGGGATTGAAGAGTCCAAACTTGGAATTGGAGCTCAGCTCCTTGAGCCAGCAGTGCAGGAATGGCTGAGCCCCCAGGCTGGAGTGGGAATGCTGCTGACAGCAGCTTGCCAGGGCTGAAATTCTGAGGAAACACTGAGGTTTCCTGAGGAGCAGCTTGTTTTAGGAGCTCAGGCCAAGTGAGATGTCCCTCCACATGTCCTGCAGGCCCAAGAAGCTGACGTTGAAAGGCTACAAGCCCTACTGGTGCACCTTCAAAGATACCTCCATCTCCTGCTACAAAAGCAAAGAGGAATCCAATGGGACTCCTGCTCACCAGATGAACCTGAGAGGTAAGAGAAGCACGAGGCTGGGCTCAGAGAAGCTGCTTTTTATTCCAGGAATAGGCTGCTCCTCCTGCATCTTGTTTTCCCACTGCTTTATCGCCTCGGAATTCCATCGCGGGGTTGGGTAAAGGTGTGTGAAGGAATGAGGTGGCTGGGTTTGATATCGTGGCACAGACTTGGAGTTCCAAACAGTGGCCACATGTGATCCCATGGGGAAGCATCACCAGCCCCCCAATGGCTTGGGAAAAGAGCTTGGAGAACCATGGAATGGTTTGGGTTGGAGGGGACCTTCCAAACCTTGTTCCAACCTTCCACATGCCTTTTTCCTTTTTGTCAGTTATCCAAAGGATTGCACTGACTCCCACAGCAGAAACTGGAAAGAACAGACCATTTCTTTCCTCTGCTGCCTTTATTCCTTCTCCTCTCCCTGCTGCTGGTTGGGAGCAGCCTCACTCCAGAGCTGGAATTCCTGCGGTGGCTGTGCCTGTCCTTATGTCAAGTGAAACATTCCTGCTCCGGCAGCCACGGAGCTGCAGCGAGCTCGTGTGTTCTCCTCGTGGATGCAGGAGCAGGGGGGATGCCAGGCGACCTCAGGCTGCTGTGGGAGCAAGGCCTGGCCCCCAGGACCTTTCTGGGAGCTTTTGACAAATCTGCTGTGACGGCACTTTCCAGAAATCCGGGAGGCGGCGTTGGCGCGGCGCCGGCGCTGCCGTGGCTGGGTCGGTTCATCACCCCTGTGTTTACACAACCACTTGGAATTCTCTCCAGGCAGCAGCAGCAGGATGCTCACACCTCGCTGTGGCTGCAGCAGCCAAATCATGGAACCCCTGAATGGTTTGGGTTGGAAGGGACTTTAAAGCCCATCCAGTTCCAGCTGGTTCCCACAGGCAGGGACACCTTCCACTAAACCGGGATGGTCCAAGCCCCACCCAGCCTGGCCTGAAACACTTCATGGCATCCCATCATTCATCAGTAACATTGAGGGGTTTCAGGGTGAGAGTCAACACCCGTCCAGTCACCTTTTCCTGTCCTTTCATGAAGATTTTGGGGTGTTTGCCAGCCACTGGATCCATTTCTGATTCCAGGCAGGATCCAGGATTTCTGCGGGTGCACGTTCATTGCTTTCAGATCAGCTCTTGCTTTTCCCCCCCCCATTTTCCCTACTTGGAAAGAGGGACAGGTTTTTTCTGTGCTGTGTGGAGTGTTCATCCCATCAGAGGTGTGGGACAAACCTTTGGCAGCACTGAGATGCCACCAGCAGCCTTTGAGTCAGGGAGCTTTGCACTTTCTTTTCCTATTTTCTCTTTCTTTGCCACTTTTTAAATCATCATTCCTCACACCCCTGCTAAACACCATCTCCCTCATTGCAGGATGTGAAGTTACCCCTGATGTGAACATCTCTGGTCAGAAGTTCAACATCAAACTCCTGATTCCAGTGGCAGAGGGGATGAACGAGATTTGGCTGCGCTGCGACAACGTAAGTTCATCTCTTGGACTGGCCACCTCTTCGGCCTTTGCCCACCATCCTGCTCAGGTGCAGTTCTTTAAAAAACAAATAGAAAATGCTCTCACCTCTCTGATCTCAGCATTCCAGATGTGCTCCAAGTCACCCGTGCATTTGGAGCTGAAAATCAGCTTCGGCTTTGTCGCGTGGTTTTTGGCCACACGTTGGTCGGGGTTCTGCCTGTCTTTGTGCATGCTGGAGTCTGCTGAGGCTGGGAGGGGAATGAGGGCTCCATGGGGTGTTTTTTGAGGGGTCTGGTGGTCCCCCTATGTCTGTGACAGACACGTGTCCCTGTTTTGGGGGGCAGGAGACGCAGTACGCCAGCTGGATGGCCGCCTGCCGCCTGGCCTCCAAGGGCAAGACCATGGCCGACAGCTCCTACGGCATGGAAGTGCAGAACATCCTGTCCTTCCTGAAAATGCAGCATTTGAACCCGGACCCGCAGCTGATCCCGGAGCAGATCAACACTGACATCAACCCCGAGTGCCTGGTCTCTCCTCGCTACCTGAAGAAGTACAAGAACAAGCAGGTAGGTGCTGCTGTTGGCCTTGGCTGGGCTGGACACGCGTGCCGGCGGCGGCTGGTGTTTAACACGGCGTGGTTTGGATGGTTTGGATGTCCTCACTCACTGGGATGCACGTGGTTACTAAAATGAGGTGGGACTGAAGGGTTCGGATCCAGCACCCGGGGATGGCACCCAGCACCGGGATTCTGCCACGCGCTGTGCGAAGCGCACGGGCACGGCGGGGAACCTTCAATTGGAAATACATTTGAAATCGGTTGATGTTTGTTTTAAACACATTCTGGGAATGGTTTGGCCCCTGCTGATAATGGTTTGGCTCCAGCTGCCCCATCTCTGCCCGGTGCTGGGGTTAAAACCCCTTCCCCTGCACAGAATCCATGGAGAAATCCCCGGGATCGGCGGAGTTGCAGTTGCTTGCAGTGCTTTATCCACACTTGGCTGTAACACGGTTTGCATATTTCTCTCTTTGCTTTTCCACTGCTTCCAAATGCCAGTCCTTGGAAAATTGCTTCGGTTTTGAGTTGCTGTGACTCGTGCTTGAACTCCATCCACGCTCCATCCGATCCCTGCCTGACAGGGCTGAACTGTTCTGCACTGGGAATAAATGCAGGGCTCTCTCAAAGAGAATTATATGTCAGAACAGCAGCAAAAATAAGGAAAGCATTGCTTCGTGGCCTTTTGGTGACTTAAATCCTTCAGGCTGCTGGCTGGGGCTGGATATGATTTCTCCAAGCCCAGAAGAAGGCTGCAAGTCAGAGAAGCCGGAAAAATATAACTTTTTATTGGCACAGCACGATGATTTCCTGGCAGTGGAGTTATATTTTATATAGCCCTTATTATTCTCCTGAATAAGCCTTTATATCCACTTGGATGGAGGAGAGGCTGCATAAATACACTATTTTAACATATATATAGATATATATATTTATATATATATAAAATACTTTCTAGGTTTCCGATAAAACAGAGGCACCTGGAAAAATATTAGCTTGGAAAACTTGCTTACTGTGCAGGTATCCTGGTTATAAAAGTAAAATCCATGGAATCATGGGGATGGGCACCATGGGGATGGTCCCAGTCAGGATGTGGCCATGGTGTGGACACCAGGGCCCTCATAGGCATCAGCTAAGCAGTGGATTTAGGATTTTCCTTGATGGCCAGAGGCAAAGCTTGGAGCAGCAGAGGATGTTTGAGAGGAATGAGGGATGGAGGCTGCAGGAATGTCAGGAATTTGACTGGGGAAGGAGGGGGAGGAGGAGGAGGAGGCTGTGCAGCCCACAGGAGGTGCTGGAATGGGAATTGGCTGTGGATTTATGGAGGCTCTGTGTCCTTACCAGCCCCAAACCCACTGGGGTGACATTTGTCTCCACGTGCAGCAGTGTAGGGTTGGCAGGTTGGGATTGGAAGCACCAAATCCTAAACAAAAAACAACCCAAAATAGGGATTCTCAGAGCTCCCAGGTGCCCTGCCAGAGTTTTATGTCCGAGGCAGCAAGGGCAGACACATCTCTGAGAAGCACAGCTGATGTTCCCCTCATCTGCTTGTTATCCCAAGCAGCATCCCAATTGTTTCTCCACACATCCCAAATAGAAGGATCTGCTGAGCTCAGAGTGAGCTCCTGAGCTTTCTCTCCAGCTTCCCCAGCCAGAGAGTGGCCATGAGTTTGTGCAGGGATGTGGAGAGGAAAGTGAGGCCGTGAATCCACCTCTGGACCCACCAACTTCACCCTCCCCTTCACCCCCCAGCAGGACCACGGAATCACAGAGTATCCTGAGTGGGAAGGGACCCACAGGGATCAGAGTCCAGCTCCTGGCCCTGCCCAGTCCCCCCAGCAATCCCACCCTGGCATCCCTGGCAGCGCTGTCCAAACACTCCTGGAGCTCTGGCAGCCTCAGGGCCGTGCCCATTCCCTGGGGAGCCTGGGCAGTGCCCAGCACCCTCTGGAGGAAGAACCTTTTCCTGAAATCCATCCCAAATCATCCTCAGGACCAAAACCATCTCTCCACAACGCCAGGGCCCAGCTGGGATCACTCCAGTGCTCCAGCAGGGCTGGCATGAGCGGCGAATCTCTGCTCACTTGTCCCTGCTCACATTCCCTTTGGCTGCTTTTCCACCTAAGGAATTGTGCATGTGGTTTGTTTTGGTTTTGTTTTGTTGTTTTTTTTTTTTTTTTGCTTGGACTTTGGTTTGCAGTTAATTTACACTTTTTCTTTGCTTTGTTGCCATATTTCTGATTGCTTTTTTTTCTTTCTGCCTCCTTTTCTTTTTTTTATTTTTTCATTTCGCCTTGCCATCTTCAGCCAGGCTATGTAAGAGACTTGGTAAGTGACAGCAACAATAAAATTAAGATAAACTTAAAATGAACTTAATCTAGAACCCCTTTGGTTTAGAGAGCAGTGGTGAAAGCACTAACAAAACCTGCACCCTCCCCATGACACTTGGGCCCTGGTAGGTTTTTATAACAGTCCCCAGTGATTTATGGGGTGAAACTGGAAACCCTACACCACAAATTTGCCTTGTTGTTCGCTCACATCCTCAAAGTTCCCGAGAGCATGAGTGGCTCTTTGCCTCCAGACAGCTCTGATCTATATTTGCTTTGCTGTATCTGGAGATGGGAAGCTTCACGTGGGCTCTGAGCAGTCGAAATAAAACCTCAGGGGAGGAATTATTGGATATCCGCGCTCGGATCCGCGGCGGCTCCCCGGCCGCTCCCGCGCGCGCGGCAGCACCGAGGTCCCCTGTCCCCTGACCCCGCTGTGTCTCGCCGCCCGCAGATCACGGCGCGCATCCTGGAGGCTCACCAGAACGTGGCCCAGATGAGCCTCATCGAGGCCAAGATGCGCTTCATCCAAGCCTGGCAGTCGCTGCCGGAGTTCGGCATCACGCACTTCAACGCAAGGTGGGTGGGGCTGAGGGGCTGGGCTGGAGGAGTTTCCATAATGGATACAGGGAGGGGGTTAAATACCCTGGAATCGTTGTGGAATGGGATAGGTTGGGCTGGGTTGGGTTGGGATGGGTTGTCTTAGATTA
>VZRH01006195.1:63228-75884 GCA_013397555.1 Urocynchramus pylzowi
TTTTTTTGGTTTTTTTTTTTCTTTTTTTTGCATTACCAGACCAGTTAATCTGTGTGCACTAATGAGCACTTCTGTTAATTTGCTATAACCAGACCATGTCTGGGCAGGGTGACAGTGACCCACAGATCCAGACTCCGATGGGCAGATCAGGATAAAGATTTAACTGACTTTAAAAAGCCAATTTTTGAAGAGAACTCTAAGCCATCTTCTTGTAAAGCCATCCAGGGCTAACCTATATGAAGTCTATTTATCATGTTTAATGCATGAGTGTTTTATTTCCTTTTTTTTGTGTTTTTATTCTGTACATTTGACCTGTTTGAAGTCGTCCTGCTCCCAAGCAGAGCTGCCATCTCTCCTCTCACACTACACCAGGACTCTGAAGGTGCCTGACATGACTTTGAGGATAGTTTTATGTGGCCTCGAAGATGATCTTCTGTTAGTCTGTTATAGCTTGGTTTTATTTGTTTAACTTGCCTTTTGATAATCATTTATATTGTCTTTTTTTTAAAATTTTATTTGTACACCGTATTGTATTATGACACTTTTAGTATTCACCAGCATAGTCACTGTTCTGCCTCTGATATGCAAATTTTTTTCATTACGATATGAAGTAAAAGGTTTATGAAGTAAAGGTTTTTGTGTAACTAATGTAAAGAACCACAAATTTTATAAAGTTGTACAGTTTTTGTAACTAGTCTCACGAGCCAGCTAGGATATTGCATAGATCAGCAGTAACTGTAGGATGTCTGGAAGGGGTACGGGGACAAACCAAGGAATAAAAAACCCACAAAAATACAATTTCAGTCCAGTAAATTTTGATCTAAGTTAAAGGGGATTCTGGAGCTGTGCCACAACACCCTCAGTAGCTGATCCCTGGGGCCAGGAGTGCCAGGTTCATTAAGCCATTTCCACATTAATGCTAACGAGGAGGGATCCCGTGCCCACCTAACGCCAAGGATAACCAGTGTTGCGTTCCCATAGTCCGTGGTATCAAGACTATGTTCAAATACATTTTATTTTAAATAAAAGTCAAATCTTCTATTTAACATTCAGCTGCCACTCCTGGTTTTTGGGGTCTACCTGTGCTATGGAAAGGCCATCAACAACTCCGTGGGATGGAGCCATCCCATGCCAGCCTTGGGCTCCCTCCTGCTGCCTTATCCCAAGTTTGCTGGAACAAATGCCACCAAAAAGCAACAAAAAGTTGGAAAATTTTGGAATGGTTTGGGTCGGAAGGGACCTTAAAGCTCAGCTTGTTCCACCTCCTGCCAAGGGCAGGGACACCTTCCACTGTTCCAAGCCCCATCCAGCTTGGCCTTGGGCACTTCCAGGGATCCAGGGGCAGCCAGACTTTCTCTGGACCCCCTGTGCCTCCCTCACAGCCAGGAATCCCTTCCCAATATCCCACCCATGCCTGCCCTCTGGCAGTGGGAAGCCATTCCCTGTGTCCTGTCACTCCAGGCCCTTGTCCAAGTCCCTCTCCAGCTCTCCTGGAGCCCCTTTAGGTCCCCTGTAGATCCCACTCCCTGGCCAGGCAGTGGGAAGCAGCCCAGGGACTCAGGGAATCACAGGATCTAAGCTGAACCCACCACTAAACCATGTCCCCAACTGCCACATCCACAAAGCTTTTACATCCCTCCAGTGACTCCACTGCTACCCTGGGCAGCTGTTCCAGTGCCTGACCATCCATTCCATCGAGGAATTTCCCCTAATATCCCCGAATATTTCCCTTAATATCCAACCTCCCTGGCACAAGTTCATCTCCCCATTTCCACACCGATCCTTTCACACCACGTGGCCCAGGACTGGCTGCACCCTTGCTCCATAAAATCCAGGATCAGGAAGGGGTGGCCTGGTGGGGCTGGGAAATTCCTCCCACTCCAACAGCAGCACCCAGGACGTGCCAGGGATGCTCCCAACCCTGCCCCACGCCCCCGGGCTCGTTCTTCGGGATGTGACAAGTCCGGGCAGCTCCAGGGATGCTCCCAATGCTCCCCCACACCCCGGGCTCGTTCTTTGGGATGCAGCAAGTCCGGGCAGATTCAGGGATGCTCCCAACCCTGCCCCACGCCCCCGGGCTCGTTCTTTGGGATGTGACAAGTCCGGGCAGCTCCAGGGATGCTCCCAACCCTGTCCCACGCCCCCGGGCTCGTTCTTTGGGATGCAGCAAGTCCGGGCAGCTCCGAGACACGCGAGCGGAGGGCGGCGAGCACGCTCCTGGCAGGCAGCACCGGGATCCAGCAGCAAGGCTGGAACAGCTCCAAAGCTGGGTGTGTGATGGGGATGGCTCCCTGAAAAACATGGAATTCTCCTGCCGTCCCCAGCCTGAGGTCGGGCAGGATGGGGAGGTGGAAAGATGGATGGAGTGCTCCCGGTCCCCAGGCAGCGCTGCAGGGCTCGGCCTGGCCGGAGCGGGGGAGGTGATGAGGCAGGAAACGCTGAGCACAGAAGCAGAGGAGGTCGGGGAAGGGCCATGGGAAGGCAGAGGCTGCTGACAAGCACAGCCCTTCCCCACACCGCCCCCCGAGGGGTGGGAAGCGGTGCTGGAGCTGCAGGAAACAGGGAAGGGTCACAGGGGGTTCGAGGTGATCCAAAGGAGTTTTTCCTCTGGGTTTTCCAGGGTCTTTCCTTTCCCTTTCGTTCATTCCTTTCTCCTTGGATGAAAAGATGCCAGTGGTAATGAGATGTTGGAGCAGAGTGGGGTAAAAAATGTTGTGGTTCTCCTAAAATCTGGAGAAACATCTGATAAAATATGGCACAGATGGGAATGGCCACACACCGAGGATGGACAGGGCTGAGGAGGAAGCGTGAGGAGCACACTGGAAAAGGGATTAAGGAGGGAAATGGGGAGAGCTGGAGCCCACGGGAAGGGAAGGATGGTCCACCTCAGGGACAGGCAGCAGAGAGGACAAGGAGGTTTGTGGTTGTTTGCTCCATGATCCTGAGCCAAAGGAAAACCAGGATGTGGGGGGCACTCAGGGTTTCCAGTGATGTGGAAATCACAGGCCAGGTGGGTTTGGGGTGTCTGGGCATCAAACCCAGCAGCAGAGGATGAGGAGGGTCTTGGCAAGACAAAGCACAGCCAGTCCCAGCTCCAGCAGCTCCAGCACTGGAAGAAGACACGGAGATTTATTTTGCTGACACAGGGAAATCTGGCTGCGGTTGTTTCTTTTGGGTAATCAAAGGAGTAATCCAAATTAAAACCAAACCAAAACCCAGGAGAAGCCAGCCCGTGGGTGTCCCCAGCCCCCGGGGTGACTCAGCCTCGGGGAGGAAAAGCTGTGACTGCCTGGCATCCACCAACTGGTGGCTGTGCTTGGGAAAGAGGAATTATTTCCAACTTCCAGTGATAAGCACATGATGGGGAGGGAGATTCAAAGCCAGCAGGGCTGCTCCAACCTCGGTTTAACAAAAGAAGTGGCAGAGATGCCTGAAAACAAAACGGGACAACTCCAGCCCTCCACCAGCAGCACGGGCGGGGGGATGATGTTCCACCCTTGCTGACCCCGCTCCAGGACCTTGAGGAGGGGGAAAAGGAAAAAATAAATCACTTTTTGGCAAGGTACTGATGCAAACCGGCTGCCAGGCTGAAAATGCAGCAGGGGATTGGGATGCCTGTGTGAGCCAGGCATGGCCTGGGGGGTCAGCTGGGATTCCTACAGCGTTTTAAGCCCCAAGTAATTTAATACCGTGCAGATGAGCGAGTTTGGAGCGGGTTTGGAGGAGTTTTGGATGCGGGAGAGGTTTGCAGATGCACAGATATTTTTTAAAAACAGCAATAAAATAAATATCTCCCCAGCAGAGCTGTTCCCTGCAGCAGGGAGGGGGTGAGAGCTGGGTATGGAGACATCCTGCTGACAGGAATTGATGGAAAAGGGACATTTGGGGAGCTGCTGGTTTGTGGGGAGGGGGGGCAATCACTGCCCATCCCTGGAAATTTCCAAGGTTAAGTGGATGGGGCTTGGAGCAACCTGGGATAGTGGAAGGTGTCCCCGCCCTTGGCAGGGGGTTGGAAGGAGATGATGTTTAAGGTCCTTTCCAACCCAAAACATTCCATGATTCTGTGATTCTTCTCTGACACAAACTGATCCCCAAGCACTCCAAAAGGAGCCGGGTTGTTCCCTCCAGCCAGGACACGCGGGTTTCCAAAAGCCCTCCCGTTCCTCCCGCCCCGGGATGGCCGCCCCAGGGGCTTTCCTGTGGTGGGCAGGGGCTGAAAAAAGCTCCTTAAATGAATCCCTAGGAAACCCAAGGCGGATGAGTCACCGCAGCGTCTCGGGAAGCACACTGGAGACTTTCCAGCCTCCAGGCCGGGAAGGGGCTCCTGGGTGGCCAGCAGCACTTCCCTGGCTGTGAGCAAAGTCATCTCCCAAATTCCCGGCGCTCGCACCAAGGGGGAATGCCAGAGCTTTACCCGACCTTGCCCTGCCTTGTCCGACCTCTCCAAGCCCCTCGTGGGGTTGAGCACCCCGGGGCTGGGATCAGCAGCACCTTTGACCCTGACCTGCCCCACAGAGGGACCCTCAGGGCACTCAGGACCACCAGGGATTTTCCTGGAATTGATTAGGGATGCAGGAAAGCCAGACCTGGTGTCGCCAGAGCCGGGATCCAGCGCAGAGCTGGAACCACACACGGATGTGGAGCAGCCTGGTTCTGTCTGGCCTCATCTCCCAGGTGCATTATCCCTCATCTCTGATGCAGGAAGGGATGGTGAGGATCCAAAGCTCTCCAGAGTGACAGCACCAGGAGTGCTTTAATGGGTCTAATTAAATCCAGGCAGATCAGTGACCGCTCTCATGCGGCTCCAAGCCTTTCTGGAGACCAGTGGGGATTTTATTTGTTTGCTTTCAGTTTCACAAGAGCCCCGGGTGCTTTGATTTGCAGCCCCGAGGCACTAAACAGATAAAAGATCCATAAATATCTGCTGGATGTTATAGATCTGAAACAAATAAAGTGCCCACCCTGCTCACAGCTCTTCCTGTAAGCACCAGTGCCGTCCCAAGCCTGCTCCCGTTTCCATCGGCATCCCAGCCTTCCCTTTGAAATCCCCTGCATCCCTCCAGCTGTTCCACATATTTCAGGCTTCATTCTCCCCCCCAGCAACTGCTCCTTTGGTTTCCCTTAAGCTCTCCCGTCTGGTTTTCAGAATTCCAGGATGCAAGCGGGGGCTTTTGCCAGGCCGAAGGTCTGCGATCCCTCGGGATGCAAACCTGGCTCTTCCCCTGCTGATGGGCTGTGGGGTAGAGGATGGGAAACTCCAGTTTAAGATGAATGTTAAATCCCAACATGCCAAATTCATCCCAGAAAAGCTGCCAGGGAGCTCACATCAGTGTGATCTGACCCGAGGAAGAGGCTGTGGAGCTGCATTTCAGGAGTTTTTCTTTTTTTAGCTTGACACAGGAGCAGCAAAATATTTCCCAAATTCCCAAGTGACTCGGAAAGGCCAATCCCATATTTCACAGTGGCTCAAATAGGCAGGAACCTGTCAGACACTGAAATAATTCAGAAAAATTTTGCTTTGATACCCAGCTAGGACAAAGAGCTGGTAACAGAGCTCCCCTGTGCTGTCAGCTCCTGGTGAAGCTGCAGATTCCCAGCTGGTGGGAAGCCTCTGCTTGGAAAACTCCCACTCCCCCTCCCCTGAGAATGCAGCAGTTTGAGCAAATAAAGCATTTGCTCTGGGTTTCATTTTTGGCTTTTGGTCAACAGCTGGTCCGTCCCTAATGAGTGAGCTGGGCTTTGATTTCCTGCCTGGAGAAGGGGGTGAGAAACGGGAGAGGATCTGGGTTAGAAATTTGACTCACACCAGTGATCCCAGCTGGGATTGACTCCCATTAGTCCTTTGCCTGGGGACATGGCCCAGAGAGAGGCACTGGAACAGCTCAGGAACAAGCATTAGGGGCCACAGGGGAGCTCCAGGGGTGCCCAGAGAAAGTGAAGCTCCCTGATCCCAGGCTGTCCAAGGAAAGGCACCACTGCCCTCCAAACTGGGCTCAGGGAATGGGGTGGCAGTGGCTCTGTTGCTCCCCTTGTGCAATTCCTTCATCATCATCACAGAATCCCAGAATGGTCTGAGTTCAAAGTGGCCTTAAATCCCATCTTATTCCATAGGCAGGGACACTTTCCACTAACCCAGGTTGCTCAGAGCCCCATCTGACCTGGCACCAAAAACTTCCAGGGATCCAGGGGCAGCCACAGCTTCTCTGGGCACCCTGTGCCAGGGCCTCACCACCCTCACAGCCAGGAATTTCTTCCCAATATCCCATCTAAACTTGCCCTCTTTTCCACATCTTCTTTTGTCTCAGAGCATTTGAGCCCACTGAGCTCAGGTTTGGGCTCCCCCCCACCAGTGGGAGATGGGATGCTGGTCCCAGTGGAATGAGCCCATCAAATTCCTGCTCACCCAGGGGCAGGCATGGCCAGACCTCACATGGGAAAACCCAGGTTCCTGGTATCCCTAATGGCTCCCAAGATTTAGGCAGGAGGGCAAAGAGCTGCTGGGATCCTGAGGAAAGAGTTTTGTGAGTTTTGCTTTTCCCCTGATGAGGCAGCGAGGGCAAGGAGAGCTCTTGGGAATGGCAAAGCTGGGGAGAAGCCTGCCCATCCTTCCAGAGGGACAGGGCCACCTCCAGCCCCATCCATGCTGTGTCCCAGGCTGGGTGGCCCTCTGGAGGGACCACATCTGATTCACATCATCTCCCAGCTGAAAACCCTGAGCCAAACCCTTCCAAGGATGCAGCCTTACAGCTTGGGGCTCCCTGGAACTCAGGAGGAGCCACAGGGGCTGGCTGATGGCTGTGGGCAGCTGCTTTATCTCCTGAATGTTTTTCCCCTTCCCATGAACTAGAGGAAAGGGTGGGAATGTGTCTGAGACAGGGAAATGATGGCAAAGAGGGAGAGAGATGTAAATCTTGCAAAGCACTGAAGTGACAGATGCTGGAAGAGAACTGGAGTGAGAGCAGGGAATTTTGCTGGTGGGAGAATGTGCAGGGGATGAAGAGCCAGGGTGGATGTGCCCCTGGCATGGCATGGAGCAAAGGGAAGAGCCTGGCCCCAGCTGCACCCACTTTGTCCAGATGTCACAGGGCCTGGAAATGAGAGCACCTGGAACCTTCAGGTCTCAAATTGTCCTTCAAGCCCTCTGTGACCAAGTCAATCCAAATGATGCCATTAATTAGGCAGAGTTCAAAAATAACCCAGTGGGATTTCCTGCCTCCTCTTCCTCCCCTACAATTGTGCCACAAGGTAAGAGAAAGGAGGAAAAGCTCATAAAGCAGAATTAAGGCAAGATGTTCTGTGGAGCATCCCTGATTAATCACTTTCCTTTCATTTTCAGGGACCCCCATCCTCCCCTGGTCCACACACCCCCAAAGCACAGCTCACCTTTCCCACCCAAGCATGCAACACGTGTGAGCTCTCCAAGGAACGCTGGGCCTCATTAAATTCAGGTCACTAAATTGCAGGGAAGCAGCCAGGCAGCAGCAGGGATCCCTCATTGTCTGCACGGCTGTAGGAGCAGCTCCAGCCACGGAAGAAGCTGAAATCTGATGTGTAATAACTCCACCTAGAGGGAAAAGGGACTGGGACAGAAGGGCCACGGGTGAGCACAGCAGGGCTGAGCACATTCCCGATCCTGGCACAGGGATGGCCACCGGGACAACAGTGGCATGGTCACAGAATTGTGGCTTCACAGACTGGTTTGGGTTGGAAGGACCTCCCAAGCCCATCCAGCCCCACCCCTGCCATGGCAGAGACACCTTCCACCATCCCAGGCTGCTCCAAGCCCTGTCCAGCCTGGCCTGGGACACTTCCAGGGATCCAGGGGCAGCCACAGCTGCTCTGGGCACCCTGTGCCAGGGCCTGCCCACCCTCAGAGGGAAAAAGTTTCTTCCTAATCTCTAATCTAAACCCCCCCTAGTTCAGTTTAAATGCTCTGTCCCTTGGGTGTGTCTGAGACCATCAGTTCCCAGTGATCTGAGCCATGGCTGGCTCAGATCCCAAAGCCACCTGTCCCTTTCCACCCCACCAGGAACAGCTGCCCCTCACTTGAAGATTCTTCAAGTCCTTCACTTGGGACACTTAAATATATCCCTTAAATATATCCCCCAACACCTGTGTAAGAGGAGGGCAAGGGATCAGGGCAGTATTTCCTTTGGAGAAGCTTCAATCCTGAATTTAATGGAGCTGATAGAAATAGAACCTTTGGGGAACACAGCACTCCTTAAGTGTCCCACTGATGGGACATCAGGTGACAGCGTGTCTGCAGAGACAGTCATGGGACAAATGCCATCTTGGTGCCACCTTGGTGGAAGGGGAAAAGGCAAAAGCTGCTATTTACTCACCAATCCAGGAAAGCAGCTTATGGAATCCACAGTGTGCTCCTTTAGTATGGGAAGATCTGTCCTCCTGAGTGCTCTGCCTGTGGCTGATGAGAAAAATGTACCCCAAATCTCTGGAGGCACCTGCAATGTGCACACCCCTGGACCTGCAGCACTCTTTGGGCTTCATCCCCCATTTCTCACCCCGAGGCCAGATTCATGCTGGATCTGATCTCAGCTCTGATTTTTTGGGATGAGCTGATACTGGTTTTCTTCCCATAAAACAGCCACATCCAAAGGAGGGTGAGAACCATAATTAAGTTGGAGGGTTTTTTGTTGTATTTTTTAAGCCTTGACTTGGACTCTGAGCCAGGATATTGGAGCATTAATAAGGGGAGATGTTGTCAGCTTTAGGTAGGGATTTTCTCCATGAAAAAGAATGGGTTTGGGACATGAGCAGGAAAGATGGGAAAACCTGAAGACACCAAATACTTCCAGCTTCCATGGATGGCAGGCTGGGGCTGCAACACCTCTGTGGCTCCAAGGACTTTCTGGGCAGTTAAATTACATTTGGCTGCTTGGTTAAAGATGGGATAATTATTTCTAGAGAGGCAGACACGGTCCAGATGCACTTCTCCTTCCATAACTGCACTAACACTATCCCAAACCCCCAGGAAATGCCATTTCCCAGGCCCAGGAGGCCATCTGGATGGCAGCAGAGCTTTGCCAGGTTTCCTCTTGACTTTATTAAGCTGGAGCAGATATTTAGCATCTCATTATCTGTCTGCAGGAAACACTTGGGGAGACACAGCAGCATCTTTCTCCCCAGGAGACAAACAGGCACTGGATCCTCTGCAAAATCCAGGTGCCTGGAGCTGGTTTGTGCAGCTCCTCAGACATTTCCACCCCTCAGGATTTGTTTGTGGCTGGATACAGCCCTGTCTGTGAGAGGTTAAAAGAACCAAAGAGGCCGATCCCTGGGTATTCCAAGCCCTGAGCATGTTTCCAAAACAGAATGTAAACACTTTTATTGTGGCAAGGACTCCTCTGCTCTTCCTGCCTTGTGTCATGCAGCCGAAGGAAAAGGAGAGCACTTTTCCTCTCCTCATAAAGCAGGGTGTGTTCAGGCTCTGACACTGACATCAAACAAGTGCATGGCTCCCTTCCCATCTTTCTGGCTGTCCCGCAGTCATGGATTTGCAATTTCCCTGCTGACAAACCCAGAGCAGCCAAAGGAGATCACTTTGCTGGAGTTTTGGGGTTTTTTCTCCACTGCAACAGAAAATGCCACAGTGGAACTGGCAGAGAGGAGATGTGGAAATGAGGGGACAGTGGAAAGGTGTTATTTCAACTTTCCCCTTGGTCTTCAGCAGCCAAATCTTGGCTTTGGAGATACCAGGGAGCTGTGGACCCTTGTTGGCCTTGGAAAGAATTACAGAATATCCTGAGCTGGAAGGGACCCCCAAGGCCCAGCCCCCTGAAAGGTGGCTGTAATCAGGTGGGGTTGGGATCTTTCCCCAGCAACTGACAGAACCAGAGGACACAGTCTCAAGTTGCACTGAGTGAAATACAGGTTGGATATTAGGGAAAAGTTTTTCATGGAAAGAGTGATAAAGTTGTGGAATGTTCTGCCCATGGAGGTGGTGGAGTCACCATCCCTGGGTGTGTTGAACACAGCCTGGATGTGGCACTGGGTGCCAGGGTTTAGTTGAGCTGTTGGGGCTGGGTTGGACTCCATGATCCTGAAGGTCTCATCCAGCCCAGTGATTCTGTGAATTCTCTGAATTCTGTGGATTCTGTGGACTCTGTGGATTCTGTGGATTCTGTGGATTCTCTGAATTCTGTGGATCAGAGTCCAGCTCCTGGCCCTGCCCAGACCCCCCCCAGCAATCCCACCCTGTGCATCCCTGGCAGTGCTGTCCAAACACTCCTGGAGCTCTGGCAGCCTCGGGGCTGTGCCCATTCCCTGGGGAGCCTGGGCAGTGCCAGCACCTCTGGATGAAGAACCCTTCCCTAATACCCAACTAGACTGCCCTGGCACAGCTCCAGCCCTTGCCTGGGTCCTGTCCCTGCTCAGCAGAGAAGGAGCAAAGCCCATTTCAGGTGTGGACTCAGCACAAGTGGCTGATCCCTGATCCAGTTTTTCCCATCCTGGGAACACCAATCAATGTAATTGAGCTGTTGGAACGAGTCCAAGATGATCAGAGGGATGGAGCAGCTCTCCTACAAGGAAAGGCTGGGAGAATTTGGGTTGTTTAGCCTGGAAGAGACTTCAGGGTGACCTAATTGTAGCCTCCAGTACCTGAAAGGAGCCTACAAAAAACATGGAGAAAGACTATTTACAAGGGAATGACAAGGAAGGTTTTCCTATCCTGATCATTCCCCTGCTCTGGTTTAGACTCTAGCTGCTACAAAATCCACGTGCAAAAAGATTTGTCAGCACCTGTGGTGGGGAACAGGATAGCACTGGTCTCCAGGACTGACAAACTCATCCTTGCTGGGGCACAGCAAGAGTTTTAACCAAAATAAAGGATTTTTCCCTCATTTTTCAACATTCTGCTGCTGCACAGGAGCTCTGGAGGTCGGAAGCTGAGATAGACACACAGAGTACAGTGCTCAGCTGCTAAATCCCACAGGCCAGATGCACCTTCTGGGCCAGGTTGTTCCTCCACAGTGATTGTTGGAAACTGGGAGGATGCTCCTGGAGAAGAATTGTCCAAAAGTCGCTGCAATCCCGCTGCAGGTCCGGGAGCTCTGCTCCCAGCCTCAGTGGGGAAAGCTGGGCTGACCCCATGTGGTCACGGCCTTGTTATGGCATGGTTGTGGTTTTAGAAAGCATGGACTTTCCACTCTCACAAAGTGTAAAATCTATCTCAAATCCATAAAATCATCCCATCCAGGAAAAGGCACTGTGGTGGGAGTTAAGCTAAACCTCTGTCTGTCATTTCTCACACCACGGAAATGTGTCCACGCTCCCTGTTCAACCAGGCAAAGCAGCACAATAAAATATTCATTTTTAGCATGGATGGGATATTCCCACTCCTCTGAATCCCTCAAAATAAATCAGAAGGGATGGGAGGGGAAACTCACACCCAGTTTGTGCCTTTCCCTCACAATAAAAGGGTTAAATATTGCAGTGGTTCATCTGGCTGCAATCTGGGAGCTTCGCCCCCAGATTTTGGGTGTGCCTGGAGCGAGGAAGGTCGGTGTGTGTCATCTGGTCACTCTGGGCCTGGAGAAGTCAAAAAATAAGGAATGTTGATTGTTTCCAAGGTTACAGAATGATTCATTCTGATGGTAAAATAACAGGGGAGACACACGGAAAATGAGAATCATGTCTCAGAAGCGTTTTGTGCAATTATTGCGTTCACCAGTTCTCCTGCTGCAGGCTACGTGCGTGCCCTGACCTCAGCTATTCGTAAAACTGTCTCTTGAGATGATCCCAAAGTTGGGGGGGGTTTTTGTTGAAAAGGAATTGAAACCCTTACTCATGAAGTCTGTGAGCCTTGGAGGCTGAACAAGGCCAGTCCCAGCACAGGTCTCGTCCAAGCAGAGCAATGGAGCCTCCAAAAAAAATCCCACTGAGATAAAAATTATCAAAGTGAGGGCTTGGAGGGACAGGACAAGAGGAGATGGCTTTAAACTGGAAGAGGGTGGGTTTTATGGGATATTAGGGAGGAATTCTTCCCTGTGAGGGCGAGGAGGCACAGGGTGCCCAGAGAAGCTGTGGCTGCCCCTGGATCCCTGGGAGCGTCCCAGGCCAGGCTGGACAGGGCTTGGAGCACCCTGGGATAGTGGAAGGTGTCCCTGCCATGGCAGGCGGTGGAACAAGATGATCTTTAAAGGTCCTTTCCCACTCAACCCACTCTGGAATTCCATGATTCTAAAATTCCAAACCCATCAAACGCATCCCTGAGGGGGTGCAAGGAGTGTGTGTTTGTGACGTGCCTCGCTGCCCTCTCCCTTCCCCACGCAGAGCCCATTGGGGCTTCTGTGAGGGTGAAAAGACCCTTCAGGCAGCGGGACGAGCACCGGGAGCGCCGAGCCGGGACAGGACCCGCCATCACCACAGGGGACCGCCCGCCATCTTGGCAGGGCTCTGAGGGAGGCAGGAGGGGCGTGGCCTGTCGGAGGGAAGGGGCGTGTCCACAGCGCTCCCGCCCAATCCGCGCGAGGGAGCGAGCCGAGCCCTAAAGGTCGCGCGGCCGGCGAGGGGCTGAGTAAGGGCGTGGCCAGCGGGCGGAGATCGGCGGCGATTGGCTGCGATCGGCCGCGGTCGGCCGCGATTGGCTTCGCGGGGGCGGGAGGGCGGGCACGCGCGCGCGCCGGGCCCGGCAC
>VZRH01006196.1:0-20189 GCA_013397555.1 Urocynchramus pylzowi
TCTTCCTAAGGTAAATGAAATTACTTGAACAGAATTCTGTTTTCACAGTGTATCAGCAAAAAAATGTTGAAACTCAGAAATGGAAGTAACCAAACTGTTGAGAGATCAATACATGTCAAATACCAAAAAAATAAAAAAAAACTCTAAAAGGAGATGGCATCAGTAGGAGCATCTAAAACTGCTTTCAAAAACTCATCCTTTAATTATTAAACTAATACAGACTGGTCATCACACTACAAAGATTGAGTGAATTTTAATTGCTTCTGAATAGAGGAAAAGAATAAAGAGAGTATTTGAACAAATCAATCATACATGCTATTTAAATGCTAAATTTTCTCTGCAGAAAGACTGCCAGGGAGCAATATCATATGCAGCATCATGTGCAGGTTTGTCTAAACAGTAACTCTGTCTGCTCCATGTACACAAGTGACTGAGCAACTCAACAGTGATAACTCTGGACTCCAGGATCATTCTCAGCCCTCCCAGATCCAAATCAGATACACCATGCCCAGGATTTCTGCAGTTTTCAAAAGGATCATACAAATAGTTCAAAGAGTTTGAAGATGTCGTATACAATACATTTTCTTTCTGTTAGAGTGGAAAAACTCGGATACAACTCCTTAAAAACTGAAATTTTTCTGATTATCCTTAGGAGAATTATGACTTCCCCAAGATTGCAAAGGCAATTTTAAATAAAACATCCAAAATATTGGTTGGTGACTCGGCAATGTTCTAGAAAAGCAGGTTTACCATGATGTGTGGTTCAGGTACAGGGACAAATGAACTTCCACCATCTAAGGAGGTTGAAAAAGAAAGCATGAGGCTTATCTTCAGGCCCTATAGTTTTATATCTCCACAGTATCGAAATTGCAGGGCACTCCCATCACAGGAATGATTGACATCTGACTCCAAGGCTGATGGAATGCTGAACACTCATTTTATTAGAACTATACTGCATTACAATATTACTACATTACATTATTACTATATTATACTATATCATACTTACTTACTAACTTCTAACTGCCTGACTGGAAACACGTGACTCTCTGCCCGAGAGTCCCGACCCACACATGTGGATCCACTTGGTCACCTCAGGTAAACAATCTCCAGAATACATTCCAGTTGGGCACAAACATAGGAGCAGCAAATGAAATGACTTCTTTTGATCTCTGTGCTTCTCCAGGAAAAAACCTGAGAGAGAGAATTATGTCTCTCTATTCAGAGAATGTGAATGCCACACCACAGCTTCACATTATTCTTGTAGCCAACCTGTTCATTTAGAACATTTGAATTGTATACCAACTTTTGTCTTGTACCTAATTTTAGATGAGAAATCAAATTTTCAAATTTCGGATGAATTCTTGAAACAAATCTACCTATCTCTATTCTGTCTATGGCTATTGAGTATTTGTCAGAGAAAAAGTGTGATAAAAACCCTTGGGAACTGTACACTAAAATATGTGGAAAAACATTCTTCCCTTAGAATGTATATTTAGACACACTGTTTGTTGCCTCTATTAAAGTTCCTCATTAAGTAGGCAGAAGCAATCAGGCTCTTGAGCGACCTAGTTGATGAAGAGTTTTATCATTTATATACCGTAATTATATGTAAGATATCATGTCAGAGTTTACCCTGAACATAGGAGAAAGATCATGATTTAGTAAATGGATAATAAGGCAATAAGCCTTGTAATGTGTTGATTTGTTAGCTTAGACTTGTGCATAGAGTGCATACAAAGGGTGTGTTAGCATCAACTGTTCTGATGAGATGGCTGTGATATCAAGCTGTGCTGACACCAAACAATTTTAGATACTTCCAAGGCCAAGCTCTAATAATGATACTTTGGTGAACCTCAAACCCTCGTTAATGTTTTTGTGATATAAACGAAATGCTTAGCCAGTATGTTATACTCTAATATATTCTGTATATATCCATAAATGAATATGTATGGTTTGAAATTGTTTTCCTAACATCTTGTTTCTGCCAGCCCAAGGGATTTTGAGCATGGGAAATTGTTCAAGGTTTTATGTTGTTCAAGAAATGCTTGCCTAACTTCAGCAAACAGGAGGGTGAAGCCTTACATCTTGTTTAAGTTTACTGTGCAAGCATGCAATATCTTGTATAGTATTTACCAAAAATTCCATGTGATTTTATAGGGGCAGACCCAAAAAGGGTGTACCACAAACACACCTTTATTAACAGATGATTTAGGGCATTTCTGCTTCTCATTAAAATTTTCTTTTAAGCCTTTGTTTACAAACATTCTAATTTTGCATGTTTTTTCCCACATTTCATTGTTGTATCAGTTCTTGTTCAACAGCTGGCAACATCTTTTTTCTCTTGCTTCTTCTGAATGTAAATATTCTATTCCTAAGTTTCCTTCTGGATGTTAATCCTTTCAGATTAATATTTCCATCTTTTTCTTACACAACAAAATCAGAATTCTTTCTTCTATTTTTTTTTTCTTTTGTTTTTTGTTTGTTTGTTTGTTTGTTTTGCCTTTTTTTCCCCCTTGGTGTCTATTTATTTATTTTTAATGCAATCAGAATCTTCTCTTGCTAACATTCCCTCCCAAAAACTGCATATATTAAATTCTTCAAATAGCATAAACCTCAATACAATAGTCAGAACTAATGGCAATTCGTTTTTTTTAGGCCATGGTTTTACCCTTCCCCAGAACCTTCTTTTTTGCCCCCAAAGATGTCTGGCTAGAGTTTTGAATCCTGTGTTCTACTTGCACCTTTTTATTTTGAGGGCAGATAGCTTGTTTGAGACCCAGTCATCAGGACATTTCTGTGTCCTTCTGTTGCATTACAGCCTTAAGGTGAATGTGTCTCCATGACAGCAAATCAATCAAGTCTCTAAAGTTAGATGGCATTCTAGCTCCCAAAGTTCACCCTAGATAAGGAGCTAGGAATAGGAGCCTTACTGAAATGCAATAACTTTGAATATTTTTCTTGTCAGACCACTGAGACACACAGTAACAATAAACCACATTACAAGACACGTCACATGTTTACAAAATTTACTAACACCTCAAAATTGTTGTCCACTTGTTTTATTCACTGAAAAGAAGTCGTATCTGTGCTTCTACCTAATTCCAATGAGCAGAGGAACAAGGGAGGAGGCTACTTCATTTTACAATGTTACTGTCACTTAATATTTTCAATGTTTCAGTTTGTTATAGCTTAAATATGATTTATTTTTCAAATCTGGACAAATAGGCATTTTTAATGCAAACATTAAGGCACCAAAAGTAAGGCAGACTGGTTTGTGTTGGGCAAAACTTTTGATTTGACTGAAAATGAAAAAATGCTTTGAATTATTACACTAGTTTTTTTTTTAAATTTGCATTGGTTCAGTTCATGGATCAGATTTTAAAAAATATTCAGTTTAGAAGACCATTACTATTTATTTGCAGTTAGAAAACCTGAACTATATGTACTATAATTATATTTCTCTGCGATAATTGTAACTCCTCAGAAACCTATCCAGAGCTTGTCATAGCATGACAAATTACTTCAGAGAAATTTGGCAGCAACAAAATTATTGAAGAAGGAACTTGATCTTTCATCCTATCTGGAACTGAATGCTTTTAAGTAAACTGCAGTTTTCCTTGATTATTAATTATATATCTTTGAAGCTGACCAATGGTACACTCAGCAGCCCTGTAAAATGAGGGGGGTTTTTGGCTATGAGACTTTATTATATATTCTCCCATGTTTGTCAAATTCTCCTGCTGGACTGTCATTGGACTTCTCTAGTAAACTGTGACAGGGCTCTGCCAAAGGGTGCTCAGAATTTAGGACCACCAGAAGGATCCAAGATCAAAGAGAAAATGATTTTGTTTTACTTGGATTTATGGAAGCATGGTCCTTTACTGGTCTCCTGCAGAAAAAATGAAATGCTCTAACCACTAAATGGTTTTCCACCTTACATCAATATTAGATAGTTTTATACCATGGAATTTTCCACAGAAAAATAATTTTTTAATGATTTCTGTGACTGATGGACAGTCATAGACTCAACTTTCATGTTTTGTAACAACTTTAGTTGCTTATACAGAGGTAATTATCATCTTCTGCTGTGCCTAAGAATAAAGAGGATAGATTATATCCATGTGCCCCCCAAATTATCTGTCATTTGCCAAGAAGGTTAGTTTTCCAGAAGACATAGGTAGTTCCAGATTTGGAAGATGTTGGATGTTCATTTCATCATCTTCTGAAGAGGTTGCTCTCATAACAGCACCGTCAGTTTTTGTACCCTTCCAGAATTATTTTTCCAGCCTTAATTTGTATACCGTACTTTTTAAAGTTTGTAATAGCTCCCCCAAAAAGTCTCATAGCTAAATCCATATCCTCCTGCTGTCCTTGTCTTCAGTAGCAAATCTCCCTTTGACTGTGCTGTCATATAGAATTACACTAAACTAATACACTAAGTTTAACTGGTAATCAAAGGTATTAGTTCTTAGATAAATTCATAGTAAGACATATTAGCAACTGTCTCTAGTAATCACATTCCTTTACCAAGGGAGTTTCACATAATAGAAAATTTAGTCTCCTTCAATGTATCTAGTTTTATGACACATTAGTACAACTGAAGTTTTAGCAGCTTATCACTAGAGTAAAGAACTGACAAACTAAACTTGCTTTATTTAATGAACATTTTAAACTTATTTTTTAACATATTGTTTCTTCCCTGTCTTATTTCTTTGCCATTTGTCAGCGGACAGCTGGCAGGTTGGGTATCCTGAAGGTGAAATGTCTGTGACAATTTGCTCTTTTGTGTCTGCACAATATCTTCAGACCCTGATCAATGTCTATTGAAATTTAGAGGAAGATTGCTGTTGAATCAGTCTCTCAGGGTTCTGACCACACCTGTGTATTCTGCTCTTCAAACAAGTTCATGTGCATCTATCATTGTACACAGAAGAAAGCTGAGCAAAAGTGGCTTGCACACTCAATCCATCCCTTCCATCTTTATCCTCTTGCTCTGTACTAGTGGGAGCGAAAAAGCAGAGTGAAACAGGCCACAGCATGCTGCCTTTGAGCAGGACACTAGATAGTGCCCTGGGGCACTATTCCCTTCCTCCATAAGGGAAGGGATTGAGAAGGCAGTGAGGAGGGAACTGGCTCTCAGCACTCCTTGGTGAGCTTTGGCACAATCCAACTCCATGGCTTCATTGTCACATTTCCTTCTAATCTCAAAGTGAATGAGGGCTCCCTCTGTCCTGAGAAGTGGAGAGAAACTAGGCTCTTCCTTGGCAATCAGTTTAATATTGAGATGGCAATATTCAGCATTCAACTGAGATGTCAGATGACTCTGGTATTTGTGTCTAGTTCTAGATCTATCTAGCTGCCTGCATGCATAAACATAAAAATCCCTTGGGAACTCAAACAGTTTGCATTAATTGCTGTGTTTTTAAAAGGGATCCAACATGCTGCATACTATCTTTTCTGAAGTTGTATTTCTCATTTGGCTTTTAGCTTTTTTAGTTGAACAGAGTTCCTTTGCAATGACACATTGGACGGTTTTTGAGTGAGAACAGTCCTGTATGGGCTTTGTCTAAACTGCCCAATGTTTGCCTTTCTGCTAGTTTTTTTTTAATTGAATGATTTTTTTTTTTTAATTTTAAATTGTGGTTCTTGTTTTTTGAAATCATGTTGTCCCTTAATCTCTTAGCAGTCCAAATATGAAGATCTTTCACCCATCATCTCCTCTCAGCCACTGTTCATCTTGGATCAGGCATGAAGGTTTTTCAAAACAAAAAAAAAGCAAACCCAGTGTGATGCTCAAGGAAAAATCTAACTGTCTGGGAGAGAGAAAGCATGTTGAGCACTTGCAATACAAGCAGGAAAAAGTATTGGGTTTTTTCAGTAGTTCAAGGACTTCTGCTTCTACCTTGGGGCCCTGCCATCATTTATGTGCAGTAAACACAAGTTGGAGTTGCTTCTTTGCCTATAACTTTTGTGTCTCACTGGGAATGCTAGCTGATTTCCTACCTTAGCAGGCAGCTTTGCTATTTATTTTTGGAATAATGGAACAGGGGCAGCCGTTCTCACAGCTGTCATAATTGATTTTTCTTCCCTCTCCAAACAATCATTCATTAGCACTAAATAATAAGCACTCCAGATGATCCATTACTATTTCTGTCATTCTGAAAAACAGCTGACATACAATCAGTCCAGTTGAACTTGCCCACCAAAAATTTGCAGAGTTTGTTGATAAAACATTTGATTTCATTGATCTAGTTCAGTAAAACTTTAATGAGTTCCTGGCTGGTGACTCCCAGTAGATATCATCATAACATAACATTAAAAATTAATTTTTATTTATTTATTCATTGTTGTGCATATTGACACCATATCTTAACCTCAAATGCTGCAAGGTTTTAAGACTCAGAACTGGAAGCACTGTGTTCAAACAGATAGCAGTTCATTCCCAAAAATTCTGATTTTCAGCCACTTTTCAAGATAGGCTTTATGCTAAATAAATTGATTTGGTTAGACACAGTGTAAAGAAACCTACATTAATTTGAATTTTTTTTCATAAATTAACTGCTCCTGGAAGAAATTGGACACTGGAACTGCAAATATAATGTAGCTCAGTAGTTCCAGAAGCAATTTCATTTGCCAGAGGTTGGCAAACAGTTGAAAAATTGGGTTTTATAGTGTTCTTTTGGAAACTGATCCCAGTTAAACACACACACACACAAACACATTCAGAGCTGGTTAATTTTAGTCCAGATTCATTCAACAATATATTTTACTACATAATGATTTAAGTGCTTGTGTCCTCATGAAGGAGAAAGAAAGTACAGGGGGAAAAAGTATCACCAAAACTGAGAGGAAGGCCAAACTCACCCCATTCCCAGCCTCAGAACTAGCTGACCCCAGCTTATAGGTGTTATGAAAGTTGAGTGTAGCCAAGCATATATCTTTTAAAAATAATGTTAAATTATTTGTACTTGGAACTGCTTCTTGTTTCATCTGTAATAATTGGTCAATTATGATTCCTTGATTTCTGGGGGTCATGTTGGCTCTACTAGCCAATGGAGACCCTGCCTTACCAACTCCTCTTGTTCAATGCTTTGTTTACACAGTTGACAGCCCTCTTTCTTGACAAACAAGTAATTATCTTACCTGGGGTCTCTGACAATAAAAGCCAACTTGGGACACGTAACAGCAGTATGTTTACAGTATTTACCTTTGTTGATTTCCAGTAATTTATTCTAGATCCTTTATTCAATATCTATTGTGGTCAATTGTTGACTTTGAGTCTTTTGTCAGGCTTTATCTTTCTTATAATGGAGCTTTATTCCTTACTAGCCTAATTGGAAAATTAATCCTGTTGCCATTACTTCATATATCTGAGCATTTTCTCTTGAGGTCAGTCTTATAAACACAATAAGCATAAACAAACAAACATAGTGAACAAAAAGTTTCCAATGGTTCCAGGAAGAAGTGTGAAAGCTGTATTTCAGTCCTTGAAACAGATTTTGTGGGTGGCTTTTTTTAATGATTGTTTTTTAAACTGAGTAATTTTGGAGAGAGCCATGAAGAAACCGCAGTAAGAATTAGCTCAATGTCAATCCCTTAAACCCATAAGAGTAATATGAATGTGTTTACATACATTTTTTGAAGCTGTACACTTGCATATATAGTTTCTCAGTAGTTTATTAATTTTCTAGTTTAAAAAAATAATGATATTATGTGACAGTTTTAACACAGATGTATGTGTATATAGATATATAGATATATATATGTATATACATGTCTATCTGTATATAGAATAATTTCTGTAAGAAACTATTATCAAATCATTATCTTATCCCTTCTTTGTAGATAAGTGCAGTTCTTGTAGAATAGCTATGGAATGAAAATAAATTTGATCCTACTACAAGCCCAAGAACTCCAACAATCAAGAACTAAGGCAATTTGAGTCCTTTCCTTTGCTGAGTCAGATGATCACATCGTGCAGTCATAAACCAATTATCTGCATCAGGAATTTTTTTGCAAAGCTGATGACATTTGCGTGTCTCCTCATGTACTGTCAAGAAGATCTCACAAAAATTTTTGCCTTGATGATTTGAAATCTTCTTCTAATTTCCATCCTCAATTTATTCAGACTGTTTACATCCATTTTCTTGTGTGCCAAATCTTGTTCTTGACCTTTAAGGGAAAAGGGAATTTTTTTTTTTTACATCTTTATTTTTTATGTGGCAAAGTATCACTTATTCTCAAAACTCTCTATTTTATGACTGTTTTTTCCATTTTCTACATTTTTATCTTTCTGCTATCTATCCCATAGTCTCTTCCTGTGCTTATTCTAGATAAATTTATCCTAAATGTGAATAATCACAATGCTACATCATATTCCAAATCTCAGTTTTTTCCTCAGCATTGTGTTCTCTACATCATTTTCTATTCAAATGACCTTGCTATTTATACTGCAAATTTTCACCCTATTTCTCTTATTCCAAGCTTTACAATTAATTTTGTCCAATGTTCCCCCTTCTCTGTATTGGTGATGCCCTCTCAGCTTTGCATCATTTGTGAATATGACTATTAAACTACTTTAGGTCATTCCATGGTTACAAATATTAAATTAGGTTATTTCCAAACTGGTGCTTGAGGTATTCCAATAAGTTCTTTCCAGAGCAGTAGGTCATACTTTTTCTTTTCTTTAATTTTTCCTCCACCTTATAATAATAGAAGTTAATTCCACGTTTCACATTTTTATTTCAGCTGTTGTCATAAATTCTAGGCAGATGAAATATTACTTTTGTCCTTTAGCCTAAAAAATTAGTGAAGTACTCTACAGAAGAAAGGTGTAAGGTCATCCTGGCTAAATAGACCTTTAATAAATCCAAATCTGAGTAAAATATTGCAGCATTTGCAAAGGAAACAAATGTCTTGAAATACATCTGCTTATGAAGATTCATTTTTGGATGCCATCAGAAAAAGTGTTACCCTTTTGCACATCTGTTAAATTGTGTAATCTCTCCTGAAAGGATTGATGAAAGTACAGTAAAAGCAATCTTCTTAGAACATTTTGCATTAGAGATACTTATTATTAGAGATAAGCACCTTCATTTGCTTTCTCTTTAATATCTTTACTATATATACTAAGCATTCATTAACTCACCCAGTAACTATTATAACACTGTTTTTTAAGAAAATTCAATTTACTAGATCCTACTCAATTAACTTTGATGAAGGTGAACCACTTCTTTGCATGTACCAACTCATGCTTCCAGAAGTAAAATGGACATGTGGAAAACCCAGAGGCAAATTGAGCTACCCAACTGTGTTCAGCAGAGATTTTATATCTGGGAGAAGCTCAAAAAAAGAGGATTTTATTAAAAGTCTTTTATGGAAAAATCTGTGTCTTCCCATTTGTTATATCTGTGGCCAAAATATTATTTAGTGACTAACAAAAAATAAGTCAGTGATGACAATTTAGGTTATTTCTTCTCTTTAGCTGTGGTTTGAGATAATAAATAAATAAATAAATAAATCCTAAAAGTAGAAAACAAGTTTTTCAGTTACTGACTATTACACGATCCTCATAAAGAAATTTTTCTTCTTCTGTTTACCTCTGTATAGAGAGTAATGTCTGATAAAGTCTGTAAACACATTCAGGTGTAAGTAGCATGCTTTAGGATATAAAAGTATATGCAGCTGTAGGAAAAGAAAAAAGAGAAAAATAAGAGAAAGATAACGAAGGAGAGAAAGAGAAAGAGAAAGAGAAAGAGAAAGAGAAAGAGAAAGAGAAAGAGAAAGAGAAAGAGTAAAAAGGAAGAGAAAAAGAAGGAAAATGAAAAGGGCAAAAGGGAAAAATAGAAAAATGGGAAAATGGGGAAAAAGTAGATGAAGAAAAAAAAATTAGGAGGAGTAAGAAAAGAAATTAGGTGTAGAGATACATCTGTTTCCTCTCATGTCTGACACCAATGGTGACCTCAACTCCAGAAAGTCTTCAAAAAGTTGTTGCTTTATGTAGTAGGAATCAGTCCATTTATTAAATTATATTTTTTTAAAAGTTTCACTTTTATTTAATTCATATCAGAACACCATTTTAAAGAGTCAGACACAGAGAGCCAGAGTATTCCAATTCAAATTTTGAAAATTATAGGAAAATGCTTCTGCTTGTGGACACATACACACACATTCACATAAAGACACACAAACAAGTAAAACCAGAAAGGCTTTAAGATTCTCTTGCTATATGCAACATTTTCCAATGTTCAGTATATTCAGAAATGTCATTGTCATGTTAATACAAAGTACATTTTATTTGAGCAGTAATTTGTATCATTTAGCATTTATTTCTCTAATGGTACTAGGAAAAGTTTATTTTTAACTGTGTGAATCAATCAACTACGCTTTTAAACAACAAATAAAAGCCAACATATTAGGATGCAAAACTATAATTGCCATTTCATGCAGTTAGCAACAGATTTTTAAGATAAATTAGCATTTTGTAATTTCCCTGACCTTTTTTCCCATTCTCTCCTCCTTGTTATTATTATTTTTTTTTTTTTAGGATGACTTAAAAATAAATGCAGACTGTTATCCCTGGGTCCCTTTGTGGGAAGGGGGAGGGAAGACAACAAAAATCTGAAAAAACTTGGAGAGATGCAAATTTCCCTTTTGACTTGTGGTCTTTTTTATTAGGGTGCTTATTAGTCCTCCCAAACTAGATCACAGACGTGTAATCCTGGATATAGGATTACATGTATAATTTGTCATGCAGGTGTGCTTTCACTCCAAAACAATGGAGTCCATATGATGAAAACATTTCATGTTTTTACAACATCAAGAAGTATGATTTCAACTGACATGAGATTTTTAAAATTTAAATTCTCTTAACATTTTGTGAAATGACATGGTGTAAACCTAGGATACCTATTTAAAAAAAAGCTTTTGGAATTAGGAATTAGTGTTTTATTCTGAAAGTGAACTTAAGATGCCTTCTGCCGGGGTCTTCTCTGCTGGAGATGACCCCAGGTGTTGGTGGAAGCCGCTTTTCCCAACCCAGCTGTCCAAGAAGGAGTCAGGATTCTTCTGCTCGTGTTCTCAGAGATGTTTATTATTTCTTATCTAAAATATTTTCTGTCTGACCCGCCCAGCTCTGGCTAGCAGGTCAGTCCAAGGCACACTGCCTCCCATGGGGCTGGTGCTATCTCTTATACTATGAACTACGTATTAGATATTTACAATTGTGTGCCAATCCCTAACACCTGTGTTAGACAGTGACTTTCTACTCTAAACCAATTTAAAAATGCCAACATCACCTAAAAGATGGATGTCAGGAAGAAGAAGGAAGAAGGACAGGGCACACCCCAGTCCCTCCATCTTAGGATTTTAGACCCCCCTGTACCTAATCTCAAACTTTCTCCTTTCACCCTCTAACTACTGCTACTGTGCTGTCTAAACTTTTGTGACTTGTGATACCTCATATAAGGTTGGTAATTTGTCCCATGGGCTGAAATCAAAGCCCCAAGTGTTTTTGGCCTCCTGCCAGGGTCTCCCAGACCCCTTCCCGGGGTTTGGGGCACGAAGAGGAATACCTTGGATTCCGACAGCCTTCTGTAAAGAAACTTCCTACAATAATATTAAAAATCTCATTATGTCTGAAACCTTCGTGTTTGTTTTCTTCTTCATAAATATTTTTTGCAAAATTGCAACATTTATCATGATCTTTACCTTTAAGAACATAACTTTACTTCTTATTACCACTGCATTCTTCTTAAGGGCTAGGTATTTTAAGTCTTATCTAAATGTAGCAAACATGAATACTACACCAAACCAAGCTGAAGTTACAGTGTGATGCTCCAAGGACATGAATATATTGTCTCTTTTTTTCCTAGCTTTATCTATATGATCAACTCATTTATTGTGGTGTTTCCACAAAACTAGAGTATCCTTAGAGAAAATTCTGATGATTTTTGCTTATTTTAAGCATAGCCTGGTTCCTTCTTGTTCCTGCCCACATATCCCAACATCTCCAGTGGCTGCTACGATTCACATCCCACACATCAAGGCATTAGCCACAATGCCATAAGGCTGAATCAAATTTTTGCATGAAGCATTTGGATCTTTGTTTCAAAATTTATGTAGTCTCCTCTTTAATGACAATTATTCTAAATATGTCCTGAAAAAGGTAGGTTCTTTCTTCTGTCACCGTCACTCCTGATTTCTGCTATCATCTGGTGCTGAGGCAGCCTCAGGAAAAAATAGCATCCCTGACACCATAGCAAAAAAAAAAATAAAAATTCCTGATGTTAGAATGCTTGGCTTTATTCTTCCTCAAAAAGAACAGCAAGAAAATGAAAAATTAGTGCAAAACTCTACAATACTTTATAACATCAGTTTTATGATATGAAAGCCTTTAATGTCTAGGAATGGGGTTCATGGATTAATAATAATACCAGAAAAAGTATGCCATTTTGTTTTGAACTTTTGGGTTTTCAAAATCTTGAAAACAATATTTATGTATGATTTTTAATGAAACCCTAAATTGCTATTCAAAATTCTACGTCATCTTAAAATATAAATATTGCATGGGTGATATAGGATGTCCATTTAATGGTTAGTAATAATGATATATTAAGCCTTCCTTTCAAAAATCCTGCAATTTAATCCCTTTTAATCACCCAACTATCTCCTCTTTTTCTCTCTAAAAAATAGCAAAACAAATAAATAAATAATTAGTACAGATTCTTCATGAGATAATGGGATAATGTTGAATTTCACCAAGAACACAGATGAATAGATATTTAATGAAGGACTATTTTTTCCCTCAGAAAATGAAGAAAATCCAGTGAATGGAAAATCGGGGTCACTCTGTGTTGCATTGCAAAGTAATAGTTATTGGAGCATTGAATCCACTAACAGGAAAATTTGAAAATGATGAAGATTATTCAGACAAGAAACTAGAAAGCTGGGAGAGGTGGAAAAGGGAAGCTGGCAGACTTGTGCTGTGCTGATAGCAAATGTAATAGCAAAAATGATTGCTTTGTTTCCCAGGATAGGGAGGAAGGGCTGGAGACATTGCTGCCCTTTGTCTCACATAGGGAAAAAAAAAATCCTCATTTCCCCTTAGCAGGGGCAGTCTGTGCTGCTCTGAGGGTGATTTTCCTTGAGAAGAATAAACAGTTCAGAAAAGGTTCACCTGAAAATGTTGTAAGTCAAACAAATCTGAAACCTGGCTGAAATGAAATGAGCAATTTAATGTCTGATATATCCTCCCAAGGTGTTTGATATATCCTTCCTGCTTGGGCAGGGAACTGTTTTGGGTTTGGTGACTCAGTCACCAAACTTTTTTGCCTACCTCCAATGGCAGTACTGTTAAACCCTGGCTCTGAATATAACTGGTGCCTATTTATGTGTGGCTGTCAAAGAACTCGGAGTACAAGTAGCTCTAAATATTTTGCACTGTGATTATAGTCAATAGTTACTACACATTTTCAAGATCTAAAATAAGCAAGAGGATTATGCCGTTCAAGAAGTGTTTATGTGTTTTTCATGAAATGATCAGTGCATTAAATCTTTAAGCATTTTTCAATGAGGATCTAGTCTTATTATCTTTCTCTGAAGTGATCCACCACACTAAAAAAAAATATTTTTTTTCTTCTTTCTCTGTTAATCCATACATTGCTTTTTCATTCCTAAGGGGAAAAAATATAAAATAACCAAATATTTTAAAGTAAAGAAGCATTTCTTTAAGCCTGGAGAGAATATAGAAGAATTTGTCCTCCAACACTGGTCAGACTCTTGTCCTCTAGGAAGAAAAACAAAAGAAATTTCCTCAGAATAATTAGGTAAAATTATCAAGACAGAATACTGTCAGATAGATGTGTTTGGAGGGGGTGGGTTAAATTTATTTTTTTATTTATTTTGAAGACAGAGAAGGAATTTGAAAGAAATATCTAGAGTAACTGCTTATTTAAATTAGCCACCCTTCTTTTCTCCTTTGAGAAATGTGCTATAGAAATAGAACGTACCCCTAGGTATACTATTAAATCACTAAATGTACATTATTTTCTTTGGTATAACAACAAGTATATCTATTATTAAGCACAGCATGCTACCGTGTACTAGAAATTCACACTTGAATCAGTAGAGACAAATTAACCCCTGCCGTGGGTGCATCACTCCTGTTGTGTGGAATCCATGTCTCATGATGGGACAAATCACTCTCTGAAGGGGCATATGATGTCACTTAAGATAAAAGGTTTTTACATGAACAGCTTTGATTTGGTGATCAACTCTTTGAGAGGTAAAATCAGGTAAGATTACTATATTATTAATATGTTAAAGATAATAAAGATAAAAAATTATGTTTATTATTTAATATATTTAATATATTAAATATATTAAATATATTAAATATTAAAGAATTTTGTACTAATCAGTATTTAGAAGTCCAGTTGAAGCTTTTATGGGAACGTGAGCATCTTGCACTGTGTTTTCAACACCACTTTACAAAGTCACATGATATTTTGCCTAAAATCTATCCAGGGGCTCAAGTACCTCCATGTCTTCACTGGGTACAGCAAAGCCATTATCTTCTTAAAATATAGATTTGAAAAGGTGCTCTCACTGCTAAACACAAGAGATTAATGCTGTCAGGTAAATTCCAGTGATACTTATGCCCCTTTTCACTACTTAGGCATGAAGTTACACAAAATCTGAATACAAAACCAATGTAGGTCATTTAAGACAGTTCCTGGTGCTGAATGATGTTTTATTTGGATCAAACAAGAGGCTGCTTAATACAATCTGATAGAATGCACTGTCACACAAGCTTTTCAGAGATCATACTGCCATTTAAGCATTCTATGTGTTTTTTCCTTTTTCCACTCTTCCGTCCATGTAATGCACTGTTCACGTCCAAGACCATTAAAATTATTTTTTAATTTTCAATCATTTTCATTGCCAGGGATGCTTTTATTAATCTTAAATATTTTAAGGCAAATTACAATGCAGCTTTAATGAAATCTATGGCAGTTCTCTAGAGCTCTAAAAAGCACAACACTTCAAGGAATAATTAACACAATAACATGGCAGGAAAATTGTTATTTAAAATTTAATAAAAGAACTTATTGGCCCAAAACACCTGAATATGAGTTGTGGAAATTTTTGTTATTGGTGAAATTGAACATCTGTCCTCTTTGCAAATAATAAAACCAGTGGTTTTGAGTCAGTATCCTGGTGGTGGTCCAAATAATGTAGACACTTTTTTAGAGTGTCTGCAGTCTTTCATTTTCACATTTTCTAGTTTCATTCTTAATACTTAAGCTGTATAAAGAAATATCCAGAATACTGAATTATTCCAGAACATTTGTTGATCTGTCTCAGAATTGTCCTTGAATAATTTTAGCCCTCCTAGAAAGAAAGTGGTTTGAATGAAACAAATAGGTGATAGGTAATCTCATCTAGTCTGAATTATCCACAAAATTTGGACCAAATAAGGTCCAAATTTTGTGGATAATTCAGGGTCACTCCCAACCTGTCTATGTCCTATGATTCGATAATTAAAAATGTAGTTTCTAACAGCAGAAGTCACCCAAAATCCACTTACTTACCAATACTGTTTACTTTTATTTTCACACATTATCTCCTGCCATCTGAGTTATAACACTTTCATTTACACAGAAATCTCTAGAGGGCTGAGATTATCTGTCTTCATGTTTTAAAAGGGACAAATAAAATGGTTTGTATAAGGAAAATTACACAGGCCTTACTGAACCTGTGTATGTAAAAAATGTGTGTGCAGGTGTCAAAAGCCTGAAAGAATACTTCAATATTTGCAGTTTTTATATAGTTTTACATACATACAGAGTTTCACTTTGGAGAGAAATGCTGAGACACAGACTATTCCTACAAAGATTTTGCTGAAATCTATCATTTCAAGATATTTAACTACTTTAAATAATAATCCATAAAATAATATCCCATACTTTGTTACTTGAGTACTGCTTGGAATAAAACATCAAAATCCAACATATTTAAGGCTTTTTTTGTACTCCTCACAAATAGGCAAAAATCAAGAATCTTCAAATTTATTTCAATCTTCATAACAAAGATTTTTAATAAAAAATAAAGAGCTTCTATCAAGTTATTCATTTTTGAAATGACCTCATATGAATATGGTAGGTTTTTTCCTATTGAATTTTTCACCGGATTCCAATTTCTGCTTCTATAGATAAATTATTTAATATTTAGTTTTATTAATATTCTTTTTCCCAGCAAATGTATACATGTCTTAACCATGCACATTTAAAATTCAACAAAAAAAAATTTCATAGCTAAGGACCAGGATAGGGCCCTTGATTAAAAAAAATACAATAAGCCAAATAGTGTCTTTTTAGGAATTCATTTCCTAAACACGGTTTTTCAAAAGGATATGTTTTGTCTCTTTTGCATAAAAGGAGGCTTTTAGCCAGACACTAAACTCATGAAAGAAATAGAATACAAGACTGGCTTTCAAGGACCATGAGTAAGTTCAGAGAATCCATTTGGATTCATTTGGAATAACCTTTGGATCTTCCCCAGGTTCCTGAGAATACTGAAAAGTGGAGAGTTTCTAAAACAGATTAAACACATTCTGAGGGTCCCTGCAGAACTACAATATTTAGAGGCAAATATTTCCTGGCAAATCAGATGAAAAGGCTACAGACTTAAAGCTGCTGCTGGGAAGGAAATCCTTAGGAGAAGGCTGTGTTACAGAAACTTTGGAACCAGACCCTTACTGAGCTGCCCTGTTGTTTGTAGCTACTGAAGGTGGCTTTCCTCAAGCTGCATCAAGCACTTAGTTCCCAGCAAGTCAGGGTGCAGGAGGCTCTGAAAAACCCTGCTGTGGACAAAACCTCAAAAATCCAAGCAGACCACCAAAAGTAAGGCAGATTGTCAGGAGCTACTGAATCCAGCATCCCAATGGAGGGGAGGCTGCCACAGTTCTGTGTCCCCAAGTTCAGCCAGCAGCAAGGCTGATTTTGATCATCTCTGTTTAAAAAACTCATTAACTTCTACATCTCTTCTTCATCTCTACTTAACAAAGTAGTTACAGCTCAAGGAAGTAAAAAAAAACAAAGAACAATTGTAAGCTTTGTTTGTTTTTTTTTTAAAAAAAAGGTCCTTTCATACATCCTTTCTTGAGAGTTTGTACTTTATTATTATCATTATTGCCTCACATGAGACAAGTTTGTGGCACTTTAATTATTATCCATTATCCTGCTCATTAAAAGACAAATAAAAAATTATTTCATATTTCAACATAATTTGCAGTCCTGGCCCATGGTAAAATGTAATGATGTTACAATAAATTTTAATGTGTAACCTGTGTCTTTGACTGGAAATAAAGCACAAACATGAATGGGGACAAGTGTTGCATGCTGCTATTGCTGGGACATAAATTTCATAAAGAAAAATTAAAAAGTTGATTTTTAAATATTTATTTTTAAATTGTGAAATACATGTATAAGTATTAGATATACACACACCCCCACACCCACACACCAAATTTAAAAATAAAATCAGAAAAAAATTTCTCTGCCTTGGAACATTCTGACTTTTTAGAGTTTTGGAAGATGCATTCAGATTATAAACTTGGTGTATTAAGAGAAAGAAGCAGCTCAAAGTATTGGAAGTTGCCCTCTCTGTTCTCTCACACTCATTGGCTCTGATAGAAAGAAATTTAAAAATTGTGCCAGTGTGTAGCATTACATTCAGCTCTTCTGGTAACAAAAAGACAGGCAAGAATTTTTTTGTAATTCTGCAAGAAATGCTTGACTTACAAAGAGATTACTTACTTCTGCATTGACATGGTAACAAGAAAATTAATTTCATTGGTATTTTCTCTTTTGCTTACTAACTGTAAGGTGACTAAACCAGGACATCAAAGAAATTTAGCCAAAATATTTATTTACCTGCAGTGAAAGCAGAATAATAGCTGCACCATTACAGCAGCAAGAGCAGTAAGCAGCGAGACCCTGGCAAGGTAAGCATTACTTATCAGTGAAACATGCTGGCTTTAGCAGAGCAAATCTCCTACTTCCCTCTGGGGAAATGGGGAAGAAAAGTAGAACTGATCAGAGGCTTGATAGATGAGGATATGTTTCTCCTCCCCCAGAAGGACATTCTGCCTCTACTAAACTTTTCCTATCTCCTTGTTCTCTTTGTTCCCAATCTTTGGGGGTTTTTTTGGTTTTTTTGGTTTTTTTTTTTAATTTTATTTTTTTTTAAATTTCTTCACTCTGAAAGATTTCTGAGGACAGTTCTATGTGATACATCAAGAACCATTTTGTGCTGTGTTTTGTATTGTGATTTTCCTTCAGCCTCTACCTGTTTTCTCTAAAAAATACCCATTGATTTTTTTAAAGAAAAAGAAGATCATTTCACAAAGCTTAACTAATTAAGAAAAGGGAAAAATGGCCTGCAGAAATTTTCTGTCAGCATTCCAGATCACAGCTGATAACAGTGGTGAAAACTATCACCTGCCATCCCCCAGCAGGCTTAAAAATACATCATTCCCTTGGGGTCTCTGAACAGTTATGAATACAAAAATTAATTAGCTTTTTGAACTCAGAAGTCCAATTTCTTACATTGGATTTAAATTTTGGATGAAATGTTTTGATGAGTGATAGGTACCTCTATATTTGTGTATATAAGATGATTTCACTCACTGTGGTCTTTGTGAGCGTGTTTTGCATCGGGTTGCTGCATTTTTTATAAAAATGAAATTTCTCCTTTAGCAGAGACAGAGTTTTTATTTCATTTTACATCAAATCAGAATCAAAATTACTATAATGACATGGAAAAAGCTCATAATGAATGTAAGTGAAATTCCTTTTTTTCCACAGTTTTGCTCATAAAATAACCTTCCAAGCAAATATCCGAGACTTGACTTAACAGCAAGATAGGCAATAGCAGACTTTGTTCACCACTCCAATTAATTAAAAAGATTAATCTGAAGTTGGTCTTTTTGGTTCTAACAGCATTCCAGCACCAGATAAGGAAAATGAAATTACTGTCAACTCTTAATAAAGACAATACTGCCTGGAAATCAATATTAGCTGTACGAGATACCTGTGTATGCTATATTGCAGCAAAATATAATAGAATTTTTTCTATGGATTTCCTGATGTTCAAAGTATCCTTTGTGCTTTTCAAACATATAAAACTCCCAAAGAAACCCAGTCCCTGACCAAAAAATTGTTATTTGAAGTCTTGAACCTGATAGTATTAATAACATTGGATTCAAAAGACAGAAATAAACAAAATGGGGGTTGTTTTCTTCTTTTTTTTTTCCATTAGGGATTCTCCCTAGAAAATTAAATACCTGTATTTTTAGTTATTTGAAGTTTTGTGGAACAGAAAATTACTGCAGTGAAAAAATGCTTTAGCTGAAATGGGAATACCCTCTGATTTTCAGGAAAAATTAACACTCCATAGAAAAAAAAAAATGAGCTACTGAAATCTAGGTATCACCACTTCCATATTTGCATATTTGTTATCAGATTATTAAATCTATCTCAAGTCATACTGAATTTTGATACTTTCAAGGAAAGAAGTACAAGCTGCCTGATCCAGAATGTCACATTAAGTAGTGCCAAATGTAGGCTCAAGACATTTAGGTTTAGAAAAAATATCACTTGTAGACACAAGTGTCTTGTTCAATAGGCTACTGGATAAAAAAATAAGCCATGGTAATTTCATAAATTAGATTGGATGGGTATTTTGGACACCTGTCCATCCCCACCAAATAATTGGTTTTTTGACTTCTAGAAAGAAGATAATACTGTACTGGAGAAACAGGATACTGTAGTTACAGGTAGTGTACCTTCACAAATCACAAATAAGACATTCTGCCACTAAATAAAATTCTAGATTTCTTATCAAAGAATCATTTATCATATGAAAAAAGGGCCACTAAATAAAATTCTAGATTTCTTATCAAAGAATCATTTATCATATGAAAAAAGGGAAAAAAAAAAGTGGAGAAAGCATTTATTCTGGGATTTTAGTGTAAAGAAAATATTGTGCAAATTTAGTGCCAATCCAAATACCTTCCACATAATACCTTTTCATTTAGATTATAATGAGGCTGCATATTTTTAAATGCAGGAGATTAAAATGATCAACAGCATAAAACAGAAAACACAAGAAACCCCCCCCCC
>VZRH01006196.1:20203-36156 GCA_013397555.1 Urocynchramus pylzowi
CCCCCTCCCCCAAAAAAAAAAAAAAATAGCAAACTAGCTAACTAGTTTCAAAACCTAGTTCTCTGCTTCCAGAAAGTTTCTTATAAAGTCTGTGAACATATGTGAAATCAATCACAACAGATTTTTTTCAGAGTTCAATGACTCTGGGAGGTTTATAACATGACATTTCTGCAAGGGATTAAGTTTTTAAATCTCTGGTACATGAACATTCTCCTTACATGTATTAGCTGAAATTTGGGGTTTAACTACTCTGAGCAACAGCGTGGTCATCATCTGGATACAAATTCAGGATTTGTATTTATTAAACCAGATTTTGGATTCCAAGAGCAGCGAGAAAAATCACAGAGATTTTTAGGCAATGGCAGCATCACCACACCTGCCCTTTTTGTGCACTGATCAATGTGTGTTGCTAGCCAGATACAAACTTGATGATTTTAGAAACAACACATGATCTTAAGTCATGAGGATCTACTGAAACACAATGAGTGTGTTTGGCTGGCAGTCAAACCCCGTGCCTGGTTTTGCGAGGGAAAAGCTGCATGCAATTCATCAGCATTCCTTTCTGCTTTCCAAATCTATCTGATTCCTGTTTCAGTCTCTGGCTTATTTAGTTTTTAATTTGTTTTCCACAGACTGTTTTGAGATGCATATGTATTTCACTGGAGTGCCACTGAGTTCCAATTGTTCTAACACATTGAAAAGAAAAATAAATGAATCCATTATTCCAGCATTATTTTTCAGTCCCAGTGGGATTTGTATTTCTACAAACTAAGTGCCTGAAAGAACTGAAATATGTATCCAATGGATGATTTGGAACAGAGGATGGAATTTCTAGATGGCCTAGTTAAAATATCTGAATTATTCACCCACTTATGTGAATTCTGCATGCCATGACTGCGCTCCTTCCCTCGATTCCCAGAGCTACAGCTCCGGGAGGAAGATGATGTTTTCAGGATCTGGCTGTATCAACAGTGCTGAAGCTCAGGAAGGGCTGAGCACACCCAATTCATTGTGACCTGGTTGAAGCTGACTAACTTTGCTCAGGGGAATTCAGGTCTTTTGTCAGGGGTTTAGTTTTCTCTTTATCTAAGCCACCAAAACACTTTAAGAGAATATTGATAATTTCAGGTTATAAAGCTATAAACAGCAAAAGCAAATATAATCCAAATTCTATTTTTGCATCCTTTTTAACTTTAAAAATATAGTGACTAATGCAGATCATATAAAATGTAGTAACAGCAGTGATCAAGTGAGCTGCTTGACCAAACAAAAACCTGGTGGTTTATACTTTATGCTGAGCTTGATGTGAAAGGAATGTGGTACCTGATATTTCAGTTTAATGCTTATGTGAAATGTGGATGAGTAGTGTGTCCCTACAAACCAGGTCATTACAGCCTCTTCATTTGTGCCATTTCATTTTTTTTAACATTTTCTCTTTCTTTTGTAGGTATATAGTCTGCTGAAATTGAGAATATAAGGCTTGAATTTGCCCTTTAGGTTCATTTCAGTTTAAATAAGGAATATCTAAAGAGATTTTTCAGCTGTGTGTTGGTAAATACTGCTCACAATTTGTATTCACAAAGATTACATTTATTCAGGTCTGTTTGCTGATAACGCAGACTGGGTTAGCTTTAAAATCCTGGCAAGGCCCTAAAAGTGCTCTGGTAATGATGTAAAAGTACTGAAATAAAATAACAGTGCAGGGAGGCCTTTGTATTATCAATAATTCAACATATACACCTTTGAGGTAGAAAGAAAAGTTGATTTTTAACATGATACTTCTAAATCCTTGAAGACACAGCAGACACATAAATTACACGTGTATTTCTCAGCACTAAGTGCTTTAAACCTGGTTACAATAGCTATGCATGACTGACAGCTTTTATACAGCATGAGTCAGGAAGACCTTCTGAAATTCCAGATTATTTCAATTTTACAGAGTATTTGCAGCATGTAAGCATTTGGACTGCTTTAGTAGTTGAAAGGTTTAGAAATGAGCATCAGCTAAAACTCAAAATGGTTTTGCTTTGAAAGTAGCAAAGATGTGGCTAAGAAAATGCCACCTTGACCTGCAGGCAAACATGCTGAGCAAGCTCAGTCTGTGTCCAAGTCGTAAATGGTATGGGATGACACCTATATCACTGAAAAACTCCCATCTATCTGTTTTCTACCTTTAATAATATAAAGGTATCTGGAGGAGAATATATCAAAGGAGATGGCTGAAACCTGACAAAAAATGTGGTGCAGTTGAAGTGCTAAAGCATTAGCTTGTGAGGACAAAATAACATTTAAGGGTTGTAGTTGATGATTTTATCAGACACCCACACAATGTGGAATCTGGAGACAATGCAGAGGCCTTTCACTTATCCATTGCTAGTGCCTCCCCATTAATTTGGGGCTCTCCAGCCCTGGTGTTGCCTTGCCTGGTGCCACACTGCTGCCTTTGTTTGCAGTGCTGTTTAGGCTGTACTCACGCTGGTCACAGAACACTCAGTTCCCCTGTGTGCAGCATTGCAGCACCACAGACCTGGATCATGGTCAGGGCAATGAGTTGACCTCTGGAGTGGCCTGTAGTAATTGATTTGACAGCATTGCAGAAAGCTACTCATCCTCTGACCTTGTCATGTAAGACCATGCTGACACCGTTTTAAAGTTGTATGTCACTGTTAATTCATTCATCGGCAAGAACATTTTACTGGGCTGTCACAGCAACCATGCCAGATGGGGCTTCTTTCATGGAAGTTTAAAAGGCATCCCTTTTTCCACAAAATTTGTTCACATCACAGATGACCTTTTATTGTAGCTTTGAGCTTTGGAAGGGGAGGTGACCCTGACAGTTTCAGTTTACTTTGCTCTCTCTCTCTTTCAACATGTCTCATAATTGAAATGTTTTGCTTTATTAGCAGTGGGGGTGAGTATATCTCCTTAGCTTTGATCTTCCATTTTTCTAGGTGCAGGAGTTTTATAGGGCAGAACAGAGTGGCCAGGGAAATACTATATATAATGTTGCAAATAACATCAGAACAAAAAGATATTCAAATTATGAAGATAAAATAGACCATAGGCCATCTTACTGGGCAGGACATGCTTCAAATAATGGCAGTCAACATTGGAAATTTCACTGGATAAAAATGTTGAAATGCAATGCTTTGATTCAGATAAAGCCACAATGTCTTTTTAGCTGAAAATTGTTCTGAAAAGATTGCAGCAACTTGTAGCTCAAATTTTTAAATAGTTCTCTGAAAAAAAAAGCGAAGATCAAAATGTCTAAAAACCCTAAAAACCCAACCCTCTGAAAGATGTAAATTGTCATGTTATAGGGGAAACTCTATTATACTTACTCTTATAAAGCAATAGATTGCTGAAATCTTTAATAATATTTTAAAAAGCAATATTTGCAGGAAAAATTACTACTTTGCCTGAAAAGGGATGACAGGATGGATGGTTCTGTGAGAGCAGTAAATGCAGTGAAGAATAGACAATGTAAAGCTTTGTGTTTATTTCACAGAAACACAGGCTAACATGCTGTTAAGGTGGCAAATACAAATACAAATTCAGCAGATTTAATGATATGATATTCTGTTTTAAGAGGTAACTAAGAAATAACAATAGACAAGAACAATACACCCATTACTTGTGGCTAAGTTGTAAATGACCCACTCTCATGTGTTTGAATTGCCATGAATTTATAGTTTAATTATTTCATTCTAAAATGCTTTACTTTGAGAAAAGACCACGGTGACTGAAGAAATTTTATTGAATGCATGTAAAGCATTAAAATGCTGAGTCCACTGGGTCTGGCCACACAAAACCAATAATAGAACTGATGAATTTTCAGTATTCTGCTTAACAAACAGAGGTCAAATCTTTGAGCAAGTTAAACAGAAGGGAGATGCAGAAACCTAAGGCCACAAAATGTTTTTTATCTAATGGAGGGACATTATGTGGAGATGCCTCTACTATGAGCTTTAAGCCAGTTCAGCATCTTCACAATGACAGGGCAGAGGCATCTGACAGAATATTAGAGCATTCCTAGCACATGTGATGCTTTTCAGTGCATGCAATGGGATACATAAACTGGTTAGAAGGCAATCAGGGAAGGTTTTTCTCATATTTCAATTCATTTGTTCAATTCCTATTTTGAAAAAAAAAATGATGTTTCACAGTATCTATAGTTCTAGAGTTATCACAAATCAGACATCAAGAGGTCTGTTTTAGGTGGTTAGATCTGAGGGGCATCTCATATATGTGATATAACCTTTGCCTACTTTGTGGGTATTTTGCAAAGGACTCCTTCAAACCCTTCTGCATCTGCAAACCCCTTTTTCATTATCCTCCTCCTCTATCACTCTGCCTAGTTTTTTTTTTCATTGACTCTATGTATGTCTCATTTCCATTCTGCAGCTCCAGATAAGCTGGTTGAGCACTGAAACAGCATTGTTTGCAGTCCACAAAATAGATTCACCCTAATTTTTCCAGAAGAAAAAATCACACATAGAATTCAATGGATGCTAAATATATTGTTGTCAATATCTTTAAAGTCTTCTCAAACCTGACAAAACAAGGCTTCAAATATCACTCTGATTAACATATATTTAAAAAATGGTTTGGTAAATCCTTTGCAGCGTTTTTGTGGAAAGGACCTTATCTTTCTGTATATTCTCAAATGTTAACAAGTTTAGTAGTAACCAGCATGACTTCTTACCTTGATTTAATTTATTTTTTTAACCTCCATTACCTACTTTTTGATAAAAGAACACAGAATATATCCTGAATGCATAAATATATCATCTGATATGAGCCTGATGGGGTGTTTCATAAGAAATATTCTTATTACATCCTAACATCTCCAAATGTGAAATTATTGGTAAAATTCTTGCAAAATTCAATGCTAACATAAACAATTTGAAAGGTAAAAAGTGAATTGGGATGTTTTAATACCAAATGCACTAGAAAAGACAAGATATGGTGAAGTAAATACTAGAAGTATTAAACACCTTGATGACACTGTTGTCTCATGATGAAATATGAATAAAATTCCTTTAATATTTAAATTCACAGATAATTAAATATCAAATTCAATTTAATAGGTGGGGAAAATACCGTGTTATAAAAACCTTTCTAGGTAAGCATATGAGCCTAATTTCTCAATTATCAAAGAAGGTCTTCCAACATTGGTGTCATTTAGCTTTATTATTTTTAGAGTTAACGTGTGGGAACTAATGAAAATTAACAAACTGCAGCAGCTTCTAAACTAACATCCTGTGATCATCACAAGCTCTTTTCTTGACAGCTTCATCCAAAGAATCAGGATAAATGCTAATACTCTCATTTTCCTATTTTTGCAACTTGGCTCTCTTATCAGTTACCATTATTCAGACTTTCTCATGAAAATGGATAAAAAATGACAAATTAAAGATAGAACTTCTTTAATGTCTTGCCTTCTAAGAGGCACAGGTATGTGTCTTCTGCTGTTAAAAAAATTACTTGCCTGGACAACCAATGAACAAAATAGTGTTGGATCCATAAGGACACCTGAAAATTGTCCTTCTGTCTTGCCAATCCAATTTCCTTTGGTCTGACATTAGAAGCTGCTTAGTACCAGGATGTCTTTTGTCATTCACATTAAAGCATTGATTGGCTTATTATCTCACTTCTTTGAAATTCCTTTTTTCCCCAACATTTCACCCTAAAGTACAGTAACACTTGAGGCCCTTATTAATGATCCTTAAGCATTAAACAGCTTTCACAAGGTCAGAGACAGACACCTCCTCTATTCATATTTATGTTTCTTGAAAGACCCTTTTTATCTGCAGCTCTGTCAACCTGGTTGGTATAGAAATTATATATTTTTAATTTTTTCCAGACTCCATCAACTTTTTGATTTCCTTCATCTTTTTTCTTCTCTTCCCGTCCTTTAGAACATGAACCTCAAGAGGAGCCTTGTCAAAGAATAAGTGATTTGGATTGGAATGGTTCTTAAAGATCATCTATTTCCAACACCCCTGCTATGGGCAGGGACACCTTCCACTAGAACCAAGTTGTTCAAAACCCTTTCAAATTGTCCTTCATTCCTCATGGCCATGAAGAATGAATGTTCTAGCTTCAACTTTTAAAAAAGCATTGAATAAATTGAAACATCTGTTCCTTTTATTTAAAAAATAGTAAATAGATTGCTAAAGAAAAGTAATTTAATGGAGAAGAGTGTTCTTTCATTGGCTAGGTGTATCTAAAAATACAAACCTGTCTGAAAATTTGGAAAGAGATAGAAGAGCTGAGTGGTGCTGCAGGATGGTTATGATAAAGTGTTTTAGTCTACAAAGCTCTCTAAAAGGTAGGCCAAAAGCTGAAAAGGGGATTGAGTTCTCTTTTGTTAGGGGTTCCCTGTATCTGCCTGATCTCCCTTCATGCTCTCTGTTCAGCTACTCTTGCTTCTTCTCTTCTTCATTTTGGGCTCCCACAAAGCCAAAACATTATGCAAATTTTTAACATACAAAGGGGGAACTCTCATGCCCACCAGAATCCTTCTGCTGTATAGAAATGTGTTTAATCTGCATTGTATTCCAACATCTTAATTTCCATCACTATAATTGGAGTATTTTCCTATGAGAATCACTATACCAAGAAACTAATGGTACATGAGTGGTTTCTAAGGCTACCTTATCAGAGAATTTTGGCAGAAAGAGATTCAGAACAAAACCAGCAACTACCCTGAAACAGTTTTGTAATAACAATTAGTAGATGGCATTAGTTTTAAGAATAATGTGGAATGCCCACTTTCAGAATGCAGGGAAGAAGCCTGAATCTCACAGTAGTAAGAGAAAAAGCAGGCTTCTCATTGTTACTTATTTTTATTTTAGCTTTCACCAAAGCTGACAGAATCTCTGTGAATATCACAAGCAGACCTCTGCAAGCTGTTCAGAATTGCAAATATATACTGTGAGCGTTCCAAAGCAATAACATCCTAATCCAGTGATTAGTCCTGCTGTTATCACAGTGTAGGTTGTTAAAAAAAGGAAGTTTTTAAAAATAAATAAATAAATGCCCAGAGCCCCTCCCAACTTCCTCATTTTTTTCTCAACTATTTAGTTATCATGCAGAGCCTAATATCACCAGGTTCTTTCTGTAAAGAATTAATATTTCTACTAGAAGGTATAAATTCCTTCCTTGCTTGACTAATGTCAGAATTGCCTCAGTACACAGTGCAGGGTAGTAGCCAAATCTCAATCTCCTGAGTCTAAGGAATTATGGTGACCACCACTGACCAACCTGCTAGACCTCTGGATGGAAAAGAGTGTGATGACTGGATAATACATACTACAGCTGTATAGCTTGTGGCCAGATGTAAGCCAGGTGAGCTGGAAACTGCATATGCACATTATTGCTCTTGTACATCTTTTTCTTTTAAAGCATCAGAGGCACAGAAGCAAAGCACTGCCTCATAATGTGTTACTTCCAGACCAGGCTGGCACACACCTGTGACCCTCAGAGACAGGTGTCAAGCCAGAAGATGTCTGGTGTTATTCTGGAAGAAAAGCCAAAACATGCTGAATCGTGATTATCAAATTGAGCTGGACTCAAATTTAAAGAATCGTATCTTATTGTAAAGAAATTTAGTAAGCTCCTTCTCACCCTCCATGTATTTGTACCCACTGTTAATGAACTGTCAAGGATGACTGTACAGTATTTTCAGAAATGCAGACCCACAGTATAACATACTAATAGGAAAGCCTTGATTGTGTGTTCTAAGGGCTGAGAATAAAGATAGCACCCTCCAATCACAGCTTTCCTGGATATGAACAAACCAGTAAATATATCTGTAATGAAAGAGAAGAAGATTGAAGTAATTTACATGAAAAGAGTATACTGTTTTTCTCTTCTTAAAAATAGTTCACTCTCTAAAAAAAGGCAAAGCCATAATAAATTAGAAAAAAAATCTTATGCAAATGGAATGCCAGTGTTTTCAGTAGGGTGATAAATAACCAAATACATTTTCTGTTTATTAAATGTTCTGCAAGTTGCCCTCTTTTTACATTTTAAAATAAGTGTCTGAGGTTTTGTGCAATTAGGTAAGGAAAATAAAATGAAATAACATGGTCCTTGTTTATTAGATTCATTATGTCAAAGTGTTACATTATATATGGTTATCTACAGATGTTGAGAGAGAATTTGTGTTAACTATTTCTGCCCATAAGTGTGAGGATATTTGGAATCTGAGAAGCCAATATGAAAGGGTTTGTGGAATGGTAATAATAGTAGAAAATACTTCTTTACAGTAAATCAGATCAAGATAAACTTCCAGTTAGGGCTATCCATGTGGTATACCACAGAGAAAGCTGCCTCCTCCCTGTCCTGACTTGAGCCTCTTGTACCTGAGCTAAGAGTTTTCAAGGGTTCTGAGTGTATTCATGGACCTACATTAACATGACCCCCACCCAGGCACCCAGTGTTCAGGAGTCCCATTTCAGCTCATCCCTGGGACCTGAGCTCTATCACAGATGTACCTGTCTTCAGCCCTGGCCTTTGCCAGCCCTGGCTTGTTGACTTGACTTGAGGCATGACTTACCATTCCTGTTTGTGTGCTGAGGGTTGGGCTGTGGGTGGAACCTGCCCCTAAGCAGCTGTGCACATCATCTTGCACAGAAATGCTGGGAAGGTGTCCCTGGTGGTCCATTTGTCACCCTCTCCTGGCTTGTGGACAGCTCTCACCTTGTCCTTCCTTATCAAGGAACTCCAGTCTTGAAACTTTGGACTACAATAAGGATGTTCCTGTTGAAATTAGTATTACTGCATACTTGGAAGTAAAAGATGAAGGAAAAGTTTGCCAACTTTCAGAATCGTTCTGAACTCTAACAGACTTGGCAACTTGTATTTTTATTCTATTGCTTCTGTATGAGCAATGTGTTATGATGAGCAATCATTTATTAGTAAATAATTCACTATGTAGAATCAGTATGTAGAACTTGCTTCTGAGAGACCTAAACTGTTAAACTATGTAGCAGTGAACACAAAGAAACAAAGGCAGTTGTTACTAAACACTTAAATGTGCCTGCAAACAGGCCTAAAAGAATTCCTCACTTGGATTCAGAAAGGTATCATAAAGTATAAAACTATTTACATAATTTGTTCACTTGACATACACACTTCATTTGTGGTTTTGAGAATGCTTTGGTACATCATTAATCAAGCTATCAAGCTGTTATTCCTTCATAGTAAGACATTTTAGGATTTTTAAATACTTGCTTTTATTTTTTGGTTTTTTTTTTTTGTTTGGTTTGGTTTGGTTTGGTTTCTTTTTTTTTGTTTGTTTGTTTTTATGTGGTGAGTTTCATCTCCTTTCAGATATTCATGACTGCCGCTGGAACTTCAGAGTATCTGAAAAGGGGGGATGTAACGGGGGGCTGTCTTCTTTCCATGAGAAAAAGTCTTATGAGAATGCCCTGTAATTTTTTTTCCTCTTCTGTCCAGCAATTTTAGAAACTGTCAGTCAGTTCCAGCTAAACTTCATCATTTCTTCAGGGAAGAAAAGATGTTGCAAGAAATATTAGATGCAAGAGAGGCATCAGAGTTTGTCTGCTAGCTGGAGACCACATGCACTATTTGCTTTGGCTAGTAATCAAAGGTGTTGAATCTGGTGTCGTAGTGTGGGTGATGTGGGTATATAAATACCCTAACAGAGAGCCTGTGACCAAAAATTCTTATCATTTTAGGGTGAGAGCTTCACTGTATTACACATATAAAGCACCAATAGTCTGCATGAAGGGGCATGTAGGTCACTACTCTGCCAGAGCTGGCATGAGACATTACACAGAGAGAATTTGCTAGCCTGGACACTGTCTTCCTCAACAGCCACCATCAGAGTTGTGTGATTGTGGATGAGAATCCCTAATCCCTATTGTACATGAAGTAGCTTAATTATTTTCTTCAACCTAAATTATGTTGTTTGCCTCCAGGGAGTTTGTTTGCCTCTTTGTTTGGTTACTATGATAAATGACATCATCATTTCATAGCAACTCATAAATAACAGGGAGCACAGAATCATGGAATGATTTGGTTGGAAAAGACAATGAAAGGTCATCTGGCTCAATCTCATTTTTCATTACTTTCATTAGATCAGGTTGCTCAAAGCACCTTTGAACACTTCTAGGGATGAGGCAGCCACATCTCTGGACAACCCGTGCCAGTGTCTTGGCTGCCTTACCATGACAATAATCTTCATTATGTCCAGTCTAAACTTATCTGCCTAAAATTTAAAATGATTGCTCCTTGTCCAGTCATCTGTGTGCAGCCCTGTTTACATACTGGAAGGAGCTCAAAAGTCTCCCCAGAGCTTTTTCTTTTCTGGGCTGAACAACTCCAACTCTCTCAGCCTGTCTTAATTGGAGAGATTCCATCCCTTATCTGTGACAAGGGCAAGAGAAGAGACAAATGACACAAAACTGCAGTTTGTGGCAGGGCCAGTTAACTTGCTTGTCCAACTTCAATAAGTGAGAATCCAAGTGCTTCCATTTCCTTCTTTGTGAAGAAAATGACACTGTCACTTTGTCTAGTTTTGTTTTGCATAACGTTACTCTGAATTTCTTGTCTTAAGTCATTCTGGGAGATTGATTTACTTTTTTATTAACCAAGTTGGTTGTTTTGTTGAGTTTTCTTTTTGTTTTGTTTATAATTTCTCTTAAAACCTCTGATTCTCCTCTCCAGGACATTTTTAATAGCATATAGAAATCATTTTTGTGGCACTTGTATGGAGGAAAGATTCTCTTCATAGATCATAAAACACTTTCTGTATGAAGGGAGGAATGCAGTATTTATTATAGCATTGCTTGAAAGTAGAGACTGCTGTAATGCTTTGAGTGGAGTATTCAAAAAGACTCCTCCTCTCCCCACAGACTAAGGGTTCTGTTAATTTTGTTTAAAGTAAATTATTTTAAAAGTAAATGAAAGTCTCTAAATTAGTGGGTTTTTTATATATACTTCAAGTATAGATCCTCACTAGAAGTAACTTATCTGAACACCAACAAAAAACACCCCACCCCACCCCAATGCCTAAGCAAAGCCTAATTTTCAATATTATAATTAATTATTTCCTGTACTATCTAAGAAAATATAGCTGTTTAACCCAAAAATGATATTTCCTGATTATTGATTTGCTTTTTGACTTCCAGCATTCCAACCAAGAAATTTTCATTTTGACATACTGTTCAATAAGATACATTCTGATAAATCAAGTGATCCAGAAGGGAAAATTTCCACAAATTTTACCACTGTTTGATGCTGAATTTCCCCTCTTCTAACATAAGAGTACCTGGTTTTAATCATGCATCTAAGTTTGAGTAAGAAACTGGTTTACACAGTCTTACAGCAGAGGAATTAAATGTTGAAATTCATGACAAGGAGGGAATACCAGATTTTTGAAATGGGATAATTTTTGATTCATGGGTCTGGATCTCCTGAGCTCCTCCAGTGGAACTCACTGAGTGTAAGACATCAGGGCAAACCAGCTCTCCAAATGCACCCTAGGCATCCTCATCTTCCTTGCATACACAGGTGCTTTACAAGCAGTTTCTCATACAGTGTTTATCCACAGCATATATGTCCTAAGTGCCATAATCTCCAGCTAAAGTCACTTTTTCCCCATTAAAAAAACCACAAAAAACAAAACAAAACAAAAACAAAATCAAAAAACAAACAAAAAAAACCAAACACAAAAAACCATAATTTTTGAAAAAATAATAATTTATTATAAATTATGATAAATCATAATTTATGAAGCAAATGTGACTTTTTAGCTAGTATTTCTGTTTTCATTTTACTGCAGAGTGGCATTGATTTGATTTATTCCGTGTACTAATGGGGTATTCAACATCACTTCTAAATGAAGCTCCAAAGTCCCCAGGAATTTCTGGGCTGACTCTAAGCCATCTGCCTTCAGAGACACACAGTTCTCAAAGCCAGTGCTTCTCTCCTCAGTGCTTCTCACTAAGTGGTGCCAGGTAACAGAAGCTGAAGCATGCTCTGGCCCCAAGACAACCTTGTGGCAGAGAGGGAAACTGGTGCAAAACTGAGATGTGTGTCATTTTTTACACAGTTTCAGAGAGAGTTTCTCTGCCTGCTTTGAATGTAGCATCGTCTTCTGGTGGAATCCTTTGAAGAGAGGTTTTACCAACATAATAACAAAAATACCAACATAATTTTATTTTACCAATAAAATTAATGCTGACATGCTGTTATTTTGAATTAAGCCTCTTGTTCCCTAGACTATGCTAGTCCATCTGGGGATCAGTAGTTCGGTGTGCACATGACAGTATCAGAAGAAGGCTGATTACATTTCTTCTGCCTCCTACTGCTGCCTGCCAGAGAGAAAATAAAATCCCAGTCTCCTTTATTCCCAAATGTTCCTACTTTATCCCTGGCAAAGTACAAAAGCAAACATCTTCTTTGCTCACTTGGGAGTAAACAGCTTTTCTCCCTAGATGGTTCAATATTTCTTGTATCTGTGCTAACTGAGACTACATTTGTGAATTATGGTTTTTCAATATTTTTCCCTTTTCCCTGTATTTTTCAATACAATTTTTCACAATATGTGACTAATTACAAATCATATGAAGCAAACAAATTATCAATTTTCATTTTGCTGGCAATTTGTTTTGTTAGGGGTTTACATTAAGTATTTCAAGAATTGTCAATTTATGTGGGGTTCTCCTTTCTTAATTTAGTTGTCTTGGTATTGAATAATTTACTTTCTCACTCTTTTCTATGAACTACTTCAATATGTTTAAAAGCTGTAGCTTTTACTCCTTGATCACATTAAGACAATTTAATTACCTGACCTTTCTACTTTTCTTTAAGACAACAGAATTAAGTGTTGCAATTATTTAGGTTTTTCAAACACTTCCACAACCATGTATTGATTCCAATTAATGTTTCTTTCTGACTAGTTTTAGTTCATAGCAAATTGACCTCTACATTTAAAGTTTTTTTGTTCATTCATCTGAAAATGCTATTCTATTCTTTTATGATTCTATTACTTATTTTTGTTTACTATTTTTTTTTCCTTTGTGAATCAACTTCTTTTGAAAAAATTCTCAGAAGAAAACTGTCTTGGGGATTTGGAACTCTGTGTTGGAACTGTATTGAAACTCTGTGGGGGAAAAAAACTGTCAATTTTTTCTTGAAGTTTCTGGGACATATCAGATCCATTAATTGATTATTGGCCTCATGTATCTTACCAAGATTGTTTTTCCCCAGTTTTTCTAGTCTCTAATCTCCATTCTTCTGTTTATTATTGTGCTTTACACTAGCAACTGGAGGCTTCATCAAATTGAAGACCTCATTGTGTTAAGAACTGAAAATGCAGAGCAAACCATGTCTTTGGGCCAATATCTGTGATGTTAAAGAACTCATCTACTGTGTAATGAACATACCCATTGCTGATTGTTATTAAGGTGGATTGTTCCTCTCTAGGATACTCACATGGCTGTCACTGCTCCAGAATATTATCTACAACTTATGAAATAATCTTTAAAAATGTGAATATTGATGAATTTAAACTACAAGCTTTACTTATTTCCATGCCTAGAAGACTTTATTCTGATCAAACTGGCATAAAATCATTCAGGAAATCTCATCAAAAGGGAATTAAACCACAGCCAGAACTTCAAACTACTGAAATTATCTGTAGAATTTCCAGTGTGCTAATCAAATATATTTTTTTTTATATTTTGTTGAATAAAATTCAGTAGATAGATGGAGCTATATTTTTTCTCCCAAATTAAAATTTTTAATCTTACAATAAGTAAAAAACACCTTGCCAGGAATTATTGACATTTTACTGAGTACCATGGAAGAGTAATTTGGGTTCCTTTTCTCCAATGAATAAGCTGCAATGGATTTTGTTTATAAAGAACAGCTAAACAATAGTTGGTTGAATTCTGAATAAATAAGTATATAAAAAGAGTGGCCATTCAAGATGGGGGGGGGTGGGGAATCTAGTGTTTTCTGGAACTTAAAAGGATGGCTGTCTCATCCTTATTTTTATTTCTGCAATCTAAGTAAATTCTCAGCCTTCATAGAAAAGATGGCCAGACCATTTAATCCTAAAGATAAAAACCTTATCTATTGCTCAATAAATGACAAAAGTTTTGGGGTGAGTGTTAAGGAATATGCTAAATCAGGGGGTTTGCATATAATCTGGTGGAGAAGAATGTGAGTTTGGATGAGCAGCATTGAAAAAGTATTTTTTTATAACAGACTGCTGCACCAGCTTCTGAATTGCAATCAAGTTCACCAACTCAAGATGAGCCACTGCTCACCAGTTGGAATGAAAACTTTTAACAGCTGAAGCCTTTTCTTAGTCTTGCTGAATCTGACTGGGACATATTCCCAGAATACTGGACACCCCATCAGGACATGTCTGAGTCCAGGGCAAATGGCAGTAGCACGACAGTAACACTGTAAGGACAGAGAATGCTGCTGCTGCTGCTAACAAGGATGCTCAGCTTCCTGCAATGATTGCACTTGGTCATGCTTGAGAGACTAAAGGGAAAGCTGAATAACTTATGGTTTAGATGTATGAATGGTTTAGATTTTAATTGCAAGGATCTGAAGGTTGGATAACTCAGCAGAAAATGATGCTTTGGCATTGGGGTGATCCTAGAGGAACTCTCAAGGAGAGCTTAGCAGGTACCTCAGGAAGACAGGGAATGAAAGAATAGATTGAAGGAAAATAAGTAGTATAAAAAGCTTTAAGGTGGGAACAGTTTGTGAATCTAGATTGTGGGATATGTAGAATTATTAGTGCTGTCAATATGGGTTTTTTGCATATCTGTGACACTAATTGCAATAGAAATAGACAATTGGCTTGTTTTCATCTGGAAAACAATGTAGGTGGTTTATCAGAAATGATTCCCCTTCAAAAGGCTATGGAGAAAGGAACTGTTCTGTAAGGTCAGAAAAAAAAAATTGTCTTCCATTTTAAAACACCAGTACAGGAAATTGCAGGGATAGGAGACAGTACTTTACAGTGATCTGTATGTGAGAAATGGATGGTTTAGCATTGTGCAGTTGTATGGTGATATTGGAAGAAATTTTGACTAGAAGTGTATTTTAATGTTGTTTTTGGTACTATACCTACTGATACAGAAATAGATTGCTATGGAAATTTAGCATGAGCTCACGCCTTCATTATAGAATTGCATTTAAGACCCAGAAGTAAAATTAAAAACCACTTTAATTCTTTTATATGTTCTAATATAAAATTGTTACCAGGTGAAAATTAGCCTCCTCTGAGAGTGAGCAGGACAAAAGGCTGTTTGTATTCAATATAGAGATAAAATGTATCTTACATGGTATTTTCTTAGTATTGCAGAAACAGATCTTTGGAACAATAACAAAGATCCTTGGCACTCAAATTTGAGAGATACTGTTTTTCACTTCCCCTTTGAACAGTTATTTTAAATGGGGCAACAGCAGGACTCATGTGAGTGCAAAGGTGTTTTCATCCCAGGTACATGCATCTTCCAAATTATAACTGAGGGAAGGTTGGCTTAGCCTCTATTTAAATCTATTTAAATCTCATGTTTGATCACGTTATATCTCAAGAGATTTTACTACTTGTCCACTTCTGAAGTGCCTATGAGTATATGTGGCCTTTTTATAATTATTTGTGGGAGAAGAATTTCTGTGCTACCTCTATGAGGCTGAGACACAGAAATAGTCAGACTTGCCCAAGATCATAACACAACTGAATATGAAGGAAAATAATTCAACCAGCATGGCTTTCCATGTTTCTCTCTAAATACCAAACCTCTTTTAGATACTGTGGACATTTTTAAGGGAAACACTAACACAGTCTTAACTCTGAAAATATCTCTTCTCAGTGTCTTTTATTTTATCCTGTCAAAGTTGTTTTTATAGAATTTCTTTACTGTATTAAAAAAAAAAAAAAAAAAAAA
>VZRH01006196.1:38412-74713 GCA_013397555.1 Urocynchramus pylzowi
GACATTTGCCTGTTTTTTCCCTTGCCCTTTGAGTGAGCATTAATGTGGATGAAAAGCACAAGCTCCTGGGAAATTATTAGGAGAGAGTTCCCTGCCAGACTATTGATTTCACTGTGTTGGTTTTGATTTCCTGCACATAGCTGGTTGAACATGAATAGACTTGATGAAAGAATCATATTGATAAATTAAGTTTAGCGTGGGCAGTATACATGAATAAAAATATGTAATATCTACCTTATATAAAATACATATTTGCATAATACACTTTTGTGGAGGGCCTTCCTAGACAATGTAATCTCTTATAGTAGTCATTAAATTAAAAATTTTGGAAGCTTGATTTGTAGAGTTGCTGAAATGTTAGTTGTGCCAGCTAACATGAAAATCTTCCCTCCTCCCAAAACTGGAAAAGAAGGGAAATTATTGATCTCTTAGAATCAGATCACTGGATCCATTTCCTGAATCTCAGCTACTTAGAAACATTTTTTTGAGTGGATGTGCAGGCTCTGTTTGATGTTGCTGCAATTATTTAAGTAGGAAGTGGCAGACAATAAGTACAAGACAGAAAACATTGGCAGTGATAAAGGAATCTGCAAGTGAGCTATTCATGGTGCAGAACTGCAAACTCTACCCACACTGCTCCTTGTGGAGCACTCACACTATAGAGCTCATGGCCTGAATCTCCTTCAGGTCATAGGAAGTGCATTCAGAGGGCATATTTTTATACTTTTTTTCAACTCAAAATGCACTCCAAAAAGGTTAAGACCTCTTTTATAACTTGCTAGAAGTTCCAGGCTTGGCAAAAGCCAAATGCATATGTTGTATGCTTTGAACTGGCAGAAGGTGGATAGGACTGTTGAGAGGAGAAAGAACCATGGAACACTCCCTAGGAGTGTGAGAGGGAAAGAGGACCATGTGAAACACTTCTTCTTACTCCATCATCAGAGGAACTACTTGGTTCCTTCAAAAGCTAAGCCTGAAAGATAATCAAAATGCATTGACTGATGTCCAGGGTCTTAGACTATTTGCTGGGCTTTGTTTTCATTAGCACAACAAAAGTAGATCAAATAGACTGAAGAATGTGATTCCAACAATTGTATGTGTTTCAGACATTTGAAGTCTTTTACCTAGATTACCTCTAGCCTGCTCTGCAGGCAAAAGATCTATAAACATGTAGCCTGAAGCTGCTCAAACTATAAAAACTATGTCCCTGAATATCTTCTCTGAGAACAAGAGACCTTTCAGCAGATCATCCTCAGAAGTACCATTCTGCCTTTTACAGGAAGTGATGACAGGAGTTTGGGTGGTAGGATTTTGGGTTTTGTTTTGTTTTTCATAGTGTCAGCCCCTTTAGAAGTTGGAACCAAGCTTCATTTCTTCTCTTGAGTGACATCAAGACATGTTTTTGTTCTGTGTCCTACCTGCCCTGTTCTTCGTGCTTCATGAGCAACACAGTGGCACTGTTGCCCAATTCCCCTCTTCTGCCAAGCTCCTGGTGGGGTCATTGGACCCAGGCAGGTGTAGCAGGGAGGAGTAATTAGTATGTCTGCAGAATATGGCTTAGAGGGAACTCTTGATTAGCTGTTATCAATGTTTCCAAAATTACAGCTCATATTCTTCCTCCTTTTCAATAGCACTGCACTGTCTCAGTCAGAGGAAATTTATGAATGTAGGAGGACAACTCAGATTACTGGAGTTGTAGTGTCCTCAGAGCAGAACTAGAAGGTGCACAGAGGCAGAGTTGAGGTCTCCTGCTATAAGCTGTCCCCACGCTTTGCAATAGCTGAGCAAATTTTTGGGATACCATACTTGATCTAAAGAGCATGATTTTCCCTTATTCCCAAGCTGCTCTCTCTGACTCCTGCTGGTCAATGATTACCTAGTTTGAGCTGTGGGACAAGTTGGCTGTGGTCAGGATGGTTGAGGTCTCCTTAGCCATCAACCAAACATTACTCCTTTAATTGCTAGCATCCTCCTCCCTCTTATACACAGCCATCTAGCCCTTGCTTTGTGTCCATTCCTGAAGTCTATGAGCACTTCTTGGCATGGTCTTCCCTACAATCCAGTGTACTTATGACTTCCTTTCAGTACAAGCCTTGTGTCCTGGTTTAACCCCAGGCAGCAGCCAAGCCCCACACAGGCAGGCACTCACTCATTCCCCCACCATCAGGATCAAGGAGAGAATCAAGCATAAAAGCTGGAAAACATGAGGGTTGGCATAAAAAGAGTTTAATAGGGAAAGCAAAAGCCACGCACAAAAACAAACCTAAACAAGGAACTGATTCACTGCTTCCCATGGCTGGGCAGGTGTTCAGACATCTCTAAGAGAGCAGGGCCCCATTAGATGTTACGATTACTTGGGAAGACAAGTGCCATCCAGAACATCCCTCCCTTCTTCCTTCTAGCCTCCACTTTATACCCTGAGTGTGATGCCATATGGTCTCAAATATCCCTTTGGTCATTTGGGAACATTTGTCCTGGCTATGTCTCCTCTCAATCTCCCATGCACTCCCAGTCCTCTCACCAGTGTGGCAGTATGAAAAGCAGAAAAAGCCTAGGCTCTGTATAAACCCTGTCCATCAATAACAAAAACATTTCTTCATTATCAGCCCTGTGTTCAGCACAAACACAGCCCCATAACACCCAATGTGAAGAAAATTAACTCTGCCTCAGCCAAAACCAGCACACCTTGGTGAAACACTTAGGCAGCCTTAGAGATATCTGGGGAAATTTTTTTAGGAGAAAATACAATGTCTGATTCCTTTTATTTCCAGCCTGAAGCTACTGCGTATTTCCATGCCAGGACAGAGCCTTTAAAACATTTGTGTATCTATTTGTATTGCCAGAAAGGATTTTTATTGTGCTATTGGGTAATGCTGTCATTGCTGATCAACAAGAGTGCATACACATTGTTTTGGATGCCATGTGGAAACCTGTCACTGATAAGCTCACTGCAGCAGGTGCTTAGTCACCTCTGTCACAAATGTCCTCTGAGCAGAAGGTGCTGGCTGTGCCCTGCAAAACCCCTGTGAGATTACAGAGAGATTTTTTCTTCCTGACTGGAACAGCCAGGACCAGTTTTGTCAGCAACTTCATGAATGGTACTCATCACAGTTCCCAAATGTTGCCAGCTAATACCTATGCCATCTTTGGATTTAATGCAGAGGGAAATGATCACCAGGCTTCCACTCATGAGAAAAAAGCAGGCTTGGTAGAATGGAATATGGTACTGAAGGTATAAAAAAGCAATAGGATGTCTACCTATCTATCTATCTATCTATCTATCTATCTATCTAGATATCTAGATATCTCTTTAACTTTCCCTTACCTTTTAGAGAGGCTCAATCCATAAAGTCTTTTGGGCAAGTGTGGTTATGCAGAATGTGTGCATGTAACCCTGCTGTTTGTGCCCTTTTTGACTTTGTTATATGCTGCTGGGCTGCATTTCCTGCTTCAATGCCCTTCAGGATATCTCACCAGCTCAACAGTGGAGGACAGAGAAAGTTAGTTCATGTCTGCAATGGAGAATTTTGTGGGTTAGAGGGGGACTGAAGGAGAGGTTTGCTAGCTTTTCACTCCTTCAGGTGACAGTGGGGTTAGCAGGGGCTACAGTTGGGTAAGTGAAAGATTGATAAGTCCTGTCTTAGTTGCTGACAGAGCTCACTGTGAGGCTGGATAAAGGGAGGTAGTGATGGTTTATTAGGTCCCATAGGACAAAATCCAGCCTCCTTCCCTTTGTCCGAGGAGACTTTCTCCTTTCACAGTCAAAGGACTTCTATGGTCTTTCACCACCATCTTATTACTACTTCAGCTCTGATTAAAAAAAAAAAAATCTGTCCTGACCTAATACCTATGTTTTGACTGAAACACACAATCCAAGTTCTGCAGCTCCCTAGTCCCAAGTTCCCTACCACAAAAAGACTTTGTAGCCCAGATATTTAACATGTGTGCTTAGACTTTTTGTGAATATGTCTGTTTTGTCCTGTGCTTTTGTGAAAAGAATGCATTTCTGCTAAATAATGAGCTCTATGAAAAAGAGTATAGACAAAAAACTTCTTGTATTCAGAACCAGGGATGAATAGAGCCTGATCAGACCTGTTCGCACATAATCGTGATTTTGCAACACATTTCACTGTGTTAGACAAGTTGAATATTTTTTGGGAATGATAGAGGCCTTTGCATTATTAAAGTGTCTCTACACTGTGTAGGTCTGATGGGAGGTTCTTACAGATTACAAGCTAGCTGCTTTTTCCTCACTACCACTTAATTTGAATCTTCACTTACCTTAATAAGCTGGGGGAAAGAATGCCAGCTTTCCTCCAGTCTTCTATGTTTATGGCAGAATACATTTTTCTTTTGGACAGGGGAAATCTTTTCACCATGCTAGGAGAATTGAGATTATTAAACCTGGAGAAGAGAAGGCTTTGGGGACACATTAGGGCACCTTCTGGTATCTAAAGGAGCTACAAGAGAGTTCAAGTGCAAGAAGAAGCAGGACAAGGGGGAATGGCTTCAAACCCTGACAGACAGCAGGGTTAGTTTACATATTAGGGAGAAATTCTTCACCCTGAGGGTGGTCATGCACTGGCACGAGTTGTGCAGAGAAGTTGTGGATGCCCCTACCCCTGGAAGAGTTCAAGGAAAGGTTGGAGGCTTTGACCAACCTGATCTAGTGGAAGGTGTCCCTTCCCATGGTAGGGGGATTGGAGCTATATAATCTTTAAGACCCCTTCCAACCTAAACCCAACCATTTTGTGATTCAGTGATCCTTGAAATCCCATCTTTGCTGAAATCTGGACATTCCATGAAAAAAAAAAACCACTATTGCCTTTCTTTGTGGTATTGATCTTTCTGAGGCAGGTATGCTTTAAGATAACCTAGAGTACTACTCATGCATACCTGAAAAAACATTTTTATCCCTTGATTCAGAGACATGCTTGGGCTCTGAACACTTTTTAATGGCACAAACATGATAAGAAATAATTGTCAATGCAAAATTAATGCATTTATAATACATAACCCCAAGAAAAGCTATATTAAAGCTAGTTAGCTAGTTATTTTCTATTTAAATTGCTTGTCATAATAACAAATTTTTCCATGGAAGGAAGATCCCATGACTTATTGAACCATTTACTTTTATGGACCTTGCTGGGAGATTTCCAGGCAGACATGGGGAAGTCAAGCATCTCATTTATGATTTCAATAGGTCAAAAAACATAGAAAGAGTGAATTCAGACTGCCCCATTACCAGCCCTGAACACCAGACTACACTGTATTTTCTGTAGCTTTGCAAAACAACACAGCAGCACAGTGATGCTACAATCCTGTATCAAATTATCTTTGCATTTCATCCTTTCAAAACAAATTTGGCCCAGATGATTGCATTTAAATGAGAACTTTGTTGGAAATATTTTTTACTACAAAAGAATGATTTTGCATAATAGACAGGATGTGTTTCTAAGAGATGTCAGAATTTTTTTGTATTTACATAGGTAAAGGAAAATGTGGGTTTGATTTAAGCAATTGAAAGCATTACATCTTCTGTTCCTACTTTCTGATTTTTGAAGGATTAATTACTGGTTAAAAAGTAAAATTTGAAAGTTGCCATTACAAAAAAGCAGTGTCTCCAGTGTCAGGTGCTAGGTAACTGTGGAGGCTGGTAGCTTCCTAGTGTCTGAAGCTGTAGCAAATACCATTTTGGTGCGACATTGCTCCCTCATGACTCAGGGTAAATTTTGTTCCATTGTATGAAATTTACTTGCACTTAGGTGTGAGTTGTTCAGGGCTGCACAATTTACTAGCCTTTCTGCTTCCCTTTTTTCCTCTTCTGGAAAGAAGTCAACAGTGGAAAGAATATGTTCTCAGCCACTGAGAAGCTTTTTCCTGCCACATGCTAGGGAGAATGTAGCCTTTATGTAGGAGCATGTACAACTGAATGGTAACTCATCCACAATCAGCTGATATGGAAGGGGCTGCAAGACATGGCTCTTCCCTGATGTTACAGTCACCAGTGTGTAAGAGGCAATGGTCTGCCTCACTAGTCTGGCCTCACTGTTGCAAGACTGAGGGGTCTTGACACTCTGACATTGCATTGATATTTTCCCACACAATTGCCAATTTTAAGTAAACAATTCTAAGTAGCTGCCTTATCATTGCTTTAATATAATAGAGAATGGTTGAAATTAGAAGGGAACTCTGAAGGTTGTTTTATCCAACTTATCCTCTCCACAGGTAGAGCCACCCAAAGCTGGTTGCCCAAGACCATGACTGGACAACTTTTGAATACTTCCATTGACCCTTATACTCCAATACTCCACAACCTCCCTCGGCAACCTACCTAAATTATTAACATGAACAGGTGTAAAGAGGATGTAATGAATGTTAACATACTTGAGCTTTCTGAGACTTTCCAGTGAGCTCTCTTTGGACCAGGAAGGATTAAAAATATGACCTGCAGTAAAAACCAAATAAACTCTGCTTCAGCCACTGTGCTATATCCCTTGAGGTGATAATGGTCTCCCCACTGAACCCACCCCCACATGCTGAAGTAGAGATGGTGCTTTCCATCAGCACCATTTGCTGAAACTCCTCCATCTCACACCCCTGTGGTCTGCTTGCCGACACCAACACATTCTCAGTGGAGCCACAACTTCCACATAGCAAGTTCTCTGTGCCAGGAATAAAATGCATTCTCACTCCCCTCTGGCATCACATCTGTCATTCCTGTAGCTTAACCTTAAAAATTAGAAGACTGGGCAATCACCATTTGTATGAAGTTTAACGAAGACAATTGCCAGATTCTGCATGTGGGATGGGCAACCCTGGTTGTACAGACAGCCTGGGGAATGAGATTCTGGAAATCTCATTTCCAGCCATGGAAAGATACCTGGGGGTCCTGGTGGACAGAAAGTTGAATGTGAGTCAGTAGTGCCCTGGAAGCTGACTCCAGGCAAGAGAAGGGATTGTCCTGCTCTGCTCTGAACTAGGACAGCCTCACCTCGAGTCCTGGGGGCAGTTTTTGGTGCCACAATATAGGAAAGATATATATATTTTTATATTTATAAAGATATAAAGAGAGTGTCCAAAGGAGAGCTATGAAGAGGGTGAAAGGTCTAGAAGGGAAGCCTTATAAGAAGTGTCTGAGGTCACTCAGTCTGTTCAGCCTGGAGGAGACTGAGGGGAGATCTCATTGCAGTCTGCAACTTACTCATGAGGGGAAGAGGAGGGGCAGGCACGCATCTCTTCTCTGTGGTGCCCAGTGACAGGACGCAAGGGAATTGCCTGAAGCTGTGTCAGGGGAAGTTTAGTCTGTATACTTAGAAAAAACTCTTCACAGAGAGAGTCATTGGGCAATGGAACAGGCTTCCCAGGGAAGTGCTCACAGCAGGAAGCCTGGCAGAGTTCAAGAAGCATTTATACAATGCTGTCAGGCACATGGTGTGACTCTTAGGGTGTCCTGTGCAGGGACAGGAGCTGGACTCAATGATCCTTGAGGGTGCCTTCCACTCTGTGATTCCATGGCAAGGCTACTTTCAGGAAAAGGGCCAAAAACCAGCATTTCAGGTTACTCAAGGACAAGAGCACTGTGAAAACTTGCCAGCTGATTAACTCTACAGGAGTGATGCTCAGTGGACTCCTACAGAGTTAAAGTCAGCATGATGTAGAGGCTGGCCAATTTACTAAGTGTTTCACTATCCAAAGGTCCTATTAATCCTCAGGGATCTGGATTTTGCTGTTGCTTTGGCCAAGCAGTGGCATCGTGACAGTTGTCTAACAAATGCATAGATTGTGAATGGTAATGTTTAGCCCTAAAAGGGCAAAACTTTGGTTCTGCATCTCCTGGATGCTTTCTGACTCATAAATTTGTATTAAACAAGAAGAATTACACAAAAAGAATTATTTGGGAAAAGCTACACTTTGAAATGAATTTGTATGTGAAGGACATTTCCTGGAACTGCTGGACCATGGAAATATCAGCAACAACAGGAAAAATCAGGAGAGTTTATTAAGGCTGTGCTCAGCTCTCCCATGTTAGCTCTCCGTGCAACACGTCTCAGGTGTAAGTGCAGAACAGAATTTGTCTTTTTCTGAACAACACCATGCAGAAAATCAGAACTGCATGCCCTGGAGGTCAGATCAGGACAGATTTACTGCCAGCCAGCTGAGCGATGTACAAGTGTCAGCCCATTAAGCTGAAAGAGGATGGCTGTGGAAATTTTTAAGGCTTGGTTTCTGTATCTCTAACACCTGCACTCCCCATTAGTAATAAAATTTATGACAGAAAGTGCTGCTTCTGAAGATATTCGTATCTATGTGCTACATGAGCAGTTGAAAGTTTGAGAGTGAGACATAATAGGAGATTATTAGGTTCCGCATAATTCTACCAGAATGAGATCATTTTACATCTTGTTCACAGGGCAATATATTTGCAATGTACAGTACCCAAAATTAGAAGTCTATCACCTACTGTGGTGAAATCTGCTGTAGCTTTTCATGAGAGTTTAGTGCAAGTCATAAGGTATGAAACCCATGGTTCATCTCATCTTCTACATTTCTTCAACAGTAGCTGCAGAGAAGTAGCTACACAAAATTAAAAAAAAAAACAAAAAAACACAAAAAAACCCCCAACAAAACAACAAAGTGCAGGAAAAGATAAAAGAGCCTGCTTAATTCCAAAATGCTTGCTATTAATAGTTGAAAGACACTGGTTTAAATTATGGGGTTTTATGTCCCTACCTAAAACTTGAATCATTAAGTCAGTAGTGTTGCTAGTCATATAACTGTCCAGTCTTTCCTTTGTATCATGCAGCTGTGTATTGCACAGCCTAATTATCCATTGTCTAGAAATAATCAGCAATTGTCCCTTCTTGTTTGATTGAAGGCCTCTTTTATGCCAGGAGGAATATTAGTCCCTATTCCTCCTGCCACACAGCATTTGTTTTTTAACACTTTATTATGTCCCCTTTTGCTTGTTTAATTTCTCGAGGAAATCACACTATTCTTTGCAATCTCTATTCATGGAGGAGGGTTTTATTTCATCTCCTAATCATTCTCATTATCATTCTTGTAGAAACCCCCCCTCTGTTTCTCTGTGTCCTTCAATTATACTTCCTCCTCTCTTAGTAATTCTGCATAAACAGATTACTTCTGACATCAGATGCTCAGTTGTCAATGCACAGCAGTATCCACTCCATTCACTCAAAACATTTATCAGATATTACGACCATCTGGCTCACTGGCCAGGCCATGTACAAGAGGCAAAATGGCTCTAAGAAGCAGCAAAAAATGACAAAAACAGGAACATCATCACCACCCGACCACTTTAGCCGTGCTCTTCCATTAAGATTGAAGTGAGGGACTGGGGGCTGCTCAGCCATGTCTGATGCAATATTTCAAGTGCACCTCCCTTGAGCCCCCCAGTGTTTGTTCTAGAAAGGCTATGGTACCACTGGGGGCTTGCAAACAACCCAAATTAAAGTGTGCTGAAGAACTGACACATCCAGGGCAATCAAGACTGACAGTTGCTGGACAGTTCCCTACACCTGGAGATACCCAATCCTCTTGCTCGCTGGAACTGGGAAAATCCAGTTTTTATCTGGGAAAATCCAGTTTTTTAACTGGGAAAATATATTGTGATTTATCTGTATGGGTATTTTGATGGGAAGAAGTTTGGCCATTCTTATGAGAGTCACAGGAAAAGGAGCTTGGGCGTATTCTGTCATTGCCCAGGTTTCCACACTTTCATGTGGCTCCATCTATAATTTTATCTAGTCCAACCAATAGTCATTGTAAGAAAAGTTGAAGTAAGAATAAGTACTTTTTCTCGATGTAGACAGTGGCTGAATTAAGGATGATTTTATACAAGCTTACAGAACTTTGAGTAACAAATATGAAGAAAAAATACGTGGATATATGGTGTTATAAAACTTAAATGATACTTTTTTCCCAATTTATTGAGAAAAATGTAAATCATGCAAAGAATTCAAATAATCTTTGGTTTTATGATTTTCTGAAATTTTCTAGTAGGCAATATATAAAAAAGAGTTAAAAATGCTTTTAATTGTTTTTCTGCTGTTCCAAAAAAGTGTCAAAAAAAGCACAAAGTATTTTATTATTGTAAAAAAGACTATGGAAAAATAAGAGTTTTTTTTTCAGGATGCTATTCATTCTGTTTTAAAATTTTCATTGTATACATTTTTTGGTTTAATTTCTCATGATTAACAAAATCAATGAGAATCATTCCCGTGAAATTGTTCATTTCCCATACATGTTAACAAAATGTAGGTGTTGATGGTTTTTTTTCTAGGAGTAAAATGTCGAATTCCAACTGGTTGTGACTTAATATTTATTTTGTTCTTTATATCTCCCTGTGTTCTTCTGTCTATGATCTCATCAAACTTCATGTTTTTAAACATGAAGTCCTTCATGTGCTAAAGTCAAAGCTTAGTTGAAAAATACTCAATCCAAGCAAATTTTACATCATATAAATGTTCTCATGACCACATACTTCTGTAGAAAGTTCTGTTTTCATAACAAATACTTCTGACCTTCCAAAAGCCAAGAAACATCACAAGAAAAACCTTATTTTATATGTTTCCCTCAGAAACATTTAAATTAAAATACTCTTTATACATTTAAATACTATTTAGTAATATGCAGAAGGTTTTTTAATCTTTCAGTTGTAAAATCAAATCAAATTCTATTTTATTTCACTGAATTAATCCATTTTCCCTATATAATTATGCAGTTTTTTTTCATAGTACCACATATGAAGAGGACCTTTCTGTACCATTACATGACAGTATGAATATAATTTCTTACTAATTTATGTTCTCAGATTTTGGCTTTGTGTGAAGCTCAAAATATTTTAACAGCACTAAATAGTGTAGTGAAAAGCACTTAATAGTTGGTGGTTTCATTTTATGAATTTTGATAACTTTTACTGCCTTGCACCCATATTTCCTTCTCTCCTGTCTTTGCCTAATTATGCTGTAATTAATATCTTCTAATCAGTAGAGTACTATGCAGGCAGAGGAGTCTTCATAATATACAGACTTTAAGGCTGGCCCAAGTTAAACAATTAAACAATCTCCCACTGAGTTCAGAAAGGTTGAAATCATCGCTGAAAATATAAGAAATTCAGTCAGAACAGTCTGTTCACCTACTTCACAGATTTTAGTCTGGAAGTTCTTGATAGACATATCCCTGAGAAAGGGATTGAACTTGATCTAAAATCTATCTCAAGACTCCAGGGACCGAGAAGGCACCACCTCTGACTAAGTTTTTTTTCCTCTTTAATTATCATCACTTTTACATTACTCAGATTTATTCATCGTTTGAATGGTTTTTTTAACTTTAAAATCTGCATTTTGAATATTTTTGCTTTTGGGATTTATTTTTCTTTTTTTTTTTTTTTATATATATTAAAAACTCTTTACTATAGGACAGAAAAGTGTATCCCCAGAAAGAAATGTATGTATGTTATAAATTTATATCTATTTCAGCATAATTTTGGTAAATATTTACCCTACACTGTTTACCCTGTAGTGATGTACATAACTTGCCAAATACTAGGAACCACCTTATCTAAGGACCAGCCTTCCATATTTTCCTTAGATGGGTGTTTGAGTCTCAAGGGATTCATTTGCCCATATGTTATCCTGGTGCTATTTATGACTGTTATAGCCCATGTGAGAAAATATTTTCCTGTGAAAATAAATAAATTAAACAATCCTATGAAATCCTATTAATCAGAAAGGAGCACAGAGAGCACCTAAATCAATTTTTCATTTTAGAAATAGCTTAATAGAAAATAAGCTCTATAATAATGTTTATGAACTCAGGCCTACACCCAGAGCAAGCAGCAAACATTTAGCATAACCTTTACTGTAAATTATGAATTGTAGAATCAAAGATCCATTTAGGTTGGAAAAAGTCCTTAAGAGGATTGAACCCCATCATAAACCCAGCACTGCCAAGTTCACACACACCAGCTGGCTGTAACCCCATTCACCACCACTCTCAGTTTTTTACCCACCAAAGACTGCAGCTGTTCAGTTTATTTGTCATTGAGCAGACAGTTTGTGCAACAGAATTTTTTCTGTAGAAAATGGTATCAAAAGCATTAGTTAAGTCCAGGCACACAACAGCCACAGCCTTTCCTTCAGATGTCTAGCTCAGCTTAAGTCTGCTCTTGATTTTTGTAAAGTTTAGACTCCAGTTTTACATCCATTTTAATGAATTTAGATCAGAGTAAGGATGATCAGGTGACCATTATTACTGATTAGGATATTGTCCTGGTATGGTAAAAATACATCATTTTTTATTTCTTCAGGCCCATAATGCACATGAACCATACTTCTAAACTCTTTGGTAAATGCCTTGAACTCCACATCATGATTGCTCCTTTGTCACTATTGTAAAATGAATGGAAGGAACTCATTGTACTTAAAAATAAACTGACTTTAAGCTGAAAGAGGTTTGCAATTGTGAGTGGCATTCTCATAGGGGCTCTCAAATCTAGTATAAGGGAAGCAATATGCAATGCTTAAACCTTTCCAATTATCTGATTTAGTTGAACTCATTGTTGGAAATCCAAATTTTTTGGCCTTTAGCTTCCTCCATGTGCTGTTGCAGGGACTATTGTTGCCAAACAAAGGGATAAGAATTTAATATTTGAGCCAGAGTTTAAAATCTGGTATGATGATCCTCAGGGACGCCATAAAAATTTTGTGGACCAAAATCCATGCAAAGTAAAAACTCAAATTACAGTTTCAAAAAGAAACAGAGAAATAACTAACAAGCTCTACTATCTTGCCTTCTTCTTATTACCAGCCAGATTTGGACTACAGATTAATTGCAAGATCTCAAAACACTTTATTTTATCCCTTATTTTTGCCTACTGCCACTCTTTTTCTACTTGCACCCCCACTGGTAGTTATCACTGTGGGGCCCTTTGTCCATGTTTCATTTTTTTGTAGAGTGGCATTTGAAATAATTATGTTTTTAGCGAGGGATAGAGTTGTATTTTGTAGGTGACATTTTTCTGAAAGGAAAATATAGCAGTAGCAAAGTCCTGTTCTCATACAAGATTCACTAATCATAAGAAACCAGGTTTTGTCACATGTACCCATAAATATAATCATATGGTATATAAATAGAATTGTTTTTAAATAGAATAGCTGTCAAAGTCTTCATTCAGGCTTAATCAGCAGCTCTTTAAGAGAAAAGGCTGATTGAAAAGGAAAGTCAGCAGCAATTTAGAACAAGGGCTAATAGCACTTCAGTTTCATTCCTTTTAAGCTAGAGGAAGCCATTTGACACAGATGTCACTAAGAAGGGTAAAACATAAATACTGATGTTTTGCAGACCTCACAGGAAAAAAAAAAAAAAAAGAAAAGGGGTGCAGGTATATTATAATACTGGTGCAAAGTATATCATCCATGTGATTACCAAGGGGGTATTTATGCTCCAAGGAAAAGAAAATACATTCTCTCTCAATCCCCCTCCACCTATAAATTGAAATGACAGAAATAAGAAAACTATATTTTAAAAAAAACCCAAAAAAACCCTTCAAAATTAGAAAATGTAAAAAATTATTGTGATGGTGCAGGCATGTAAAAATATGTGCATATTCAATATATTGATATTAAAAACTCTGTGTGTGCGTGTGATGCAGATCCTAGTGAAGATTCATTGACTTGTATAAGGTAATCAGCAGCCCCTAGTAGCACTTTCAAAGGTTAATCTGCCTTCATTTATACCTCTTTAGCTGATTTATCATTTTCAGAATTAAACTAGGGGCAAGACAAAACAGAAGTGCTGTGTTAGGTGTGGGTTTCTGAAGCTGCCTTCTTGCAGAAGAACTGATTGAGCCCCGTTCAAGGAACAGATTACACAGGCCTGGGCAGGACTGGTGCCACAAAGGCTGCTGCAGGGACTTGTCAGCAGGTATCTTCTACAGATGTTGAGAAGCTACAGATCTTCTGGTATGGTTCAGAGATAAAAGTAGCTCTAATGTTGAATCCTAGGGTGAGGTACCAGTGGGGGTTGACTCCTGAATTTCTTAGCGTAAGGACTTTGAGGGATGATTTCCATCACCAAATGCATTGGTTCTTCCATCCCAAAGCTCTGAAAACCACCAGGAGATTTTCTTCTGCCTGTCAGAGGGAAAGAAGTTGTCACTAAGCCTAAGATTAACCTGTATGGTATGAATTTTTTTCTGCATTTATGAATACTAGCTATGCACTGTAACTATTTTTTGCAATATTTAATAAGAAATGAACAAGTTCATAATGATATTTGATGCTTGCATAATTAAAAACATTGATTTATTATAAAGCTCTCAGTCCTTAAGACCAGAATTTTTCTTAACAAATCAAGTTCTACCAAAACCCATCAATTTCATTAGTTCTAAAATTTCGCACTTAATATTTTGAGCTTGACAAAACCTTGACTGAATTACAGGTTGAGTTTTGCCTTGTTCACCTTCCTGTCAGAATAATGAGGTGGTTTGTTTTTAGTTTCTCAAACCTTTGATCCAGGTACCCAGGCCTTCCAGAGTCTATATTTTCAGAGGGCTTTTTTTCATGTCTTTGCCAGAATGTTGGCACATGCCTGGCAACTCTGGGAATTTTGAGAACATACCACCTATCATTGGTATGTTCATTGAGAACATACCATTTTCATGCTTTTTTATTTCAATAATGGTTGTCTTGGTATCTCCAAATGGCCAGGGACAAAAAATCTACAAACTCTGAAACCAGCCTAATGTATCATCCCCATAACTATAAAGCCTTGAACATACATGAGGTAATGAAAGCAATTGCCATTATTGAGAGTTTCCACAGTGAGCATACCAAGAACCTGAAATAAATTTAATTCATTTAGAAGATACTGTGCAGCTGAGAAAGTAAGTCTTCAGAATCTCCATACTTTCTTAACCATTTTATTTCAATTGTTACAGAAATTTACCTGTTTTTTAGTTAGAATAAAAGGGAAAAAACACCCTAATAAAATATTAAAGTGAAAATAATTAATTGAAATGCTTGAGGGAATTTCCTCCTGGCCTGCACTGACCTGTTTTTTTACTTGATTTCTTTTTATCCCTGACAATAAGGTGGGGATTTTCAATTTTTTTGGCTTTTCTTTTGAAAATATATTTTCTCACTTATCTTAGTTTTGTATAATATAATTTTGTAAGTGTTGGGTAGATAAAGAAAACACAGTTTTCTTTCTCCCTCATTAATTGCTTTATCTTTGTAATGCTGTCAATCCTTCATGAAGAACAAGGAGAAGAGCAAACTTCTTTGTAAATGTACTCTGCATCATTGCTGTGCTACTAATGACAGGAAAAAGATAAATTAGTCCAACTCAGAATAGGATGCTGCTTAGGAAGTCAGAACCCAAGATAAAAAAATGTTTGTAGAGACAATAATTCTGGACTGTTATTGGCTTGAATCATTATTCTGGACTGTTACAAGCTTGAATCATTATACTCCTCCTTACTAGACTGTCTCTGCTGATCAAACACTAGATGTTGGGTACTGAAGCACTATCCCTGTGTGCTTTAAATTTTTATGGGTTCCTATTACATGCCTGATGCTGTCCTCTGAATGCTGGCTGTTCCATCAGGGTTTACTTGTCCTTGGCGTTTAGGCATTTCTCCTGATTTTNTTTTTTTTATTCTTCCTGCCCCCGTTTTTTTTTTTTTTTTTTTTTTTTTTTTTTCTGTATGCCATGAAATCACCAAAAACAACATAATGGACAAATAAAAGCACAAGCTGATAGCTTTTTTCAGTTTAACACTGTGGCACAGTATGCACTAGTTAATCCATACATAGACCTATTTTCAATATAGAAACTCCTATAGTTTTTCATTTCAGTTCTTTTGATGTTTTTCATAAATTGGGTATTACATATGTACTGTGGTGACTGTCTTTGTCACTACTTAGGGTGAGATTCATGTGATAAAATTTAGGCAGCTACTACCCATGCTAATCACTATAAATTCCCTTTAAAGTAAAAAAAGGCAGTTTGTGTGAATTACTACATCAAGTCAGTCACCCTCAGCATATGATTATCCCACATGTCTGTAATGCTGATGCTTAAAATTAGACAAGATAAATCCCAGCCTGGCTTTTTGTGGTAGGGAAAAGATTTACAAAATTAAATGGAAGCAGCATCCACCAGAACCCAGAAATGAGAATGCCCCAAACAAGAGATTAAACTGAGTGTTTACATATACTCATTTTGAGCTTCCTACCTCTGGCTTTCATTTTTATACATATCCTAAGCCACCTGCAGTAATAATGATGGCAGTTTATCTTTCTTTGTGTCTTCACTATCATTTTAATCTCCTTTAATAAGATTGAAGTCTGTTCACTTTCTGCTCCCAAGATAGCACCAAGATGTTGGGGTTTTTTTTATATTTAAAGGAATTTTTACTTACCTATAAAGTATAAAAGGAAAATACTGATATAATCTTTAAATTATTGTTATATAATCATAGAATTGTTTAGGTTTATAAAGCCCTTTAGGATCATTGAGTCCAATTGTTAACCCAGCATTTCCAAGCCCACTACTAAGCCATGTCTCTAAGAACTAAATAAACATGTCTTTCAAGTACCTCCAGGGATGTAGCTCCATCACTGCCTCGGCAGCCTGTCCCAGTAGTTTACAGCCCTTTCAGTGAAGAAAGTTTTCCTGATATCCAATCTAAACTACCCTGTCACAGTTCAAGGCCTCTGATGTTCCTCATGACATTCATGCTCCAGACTCCACCAGCTCCATGGCCCTTCTCTGGACAGACTCCAGCCCACTCAAGAGGGTCCCAGAAATGGACACAGGATTTGAGGTGTGGCCTCACCAGTACCCAGTACAGGGGACAATCACTGCCCTGCTCCTGCTGGCCACACCATTGCTGGTACAGGCCAGGATGCCATTGGACTTTTTGGCCACCTGGGCACACTCTGGCTCATGCTGCTGTAGTTAGACAATACCCCCAGGTGCTTTCTGCTGGGCCATTTTCCAATCACTCTGAGCCCAGCCTGTTGCCCTGCATGAGGTTGTTGTGACTCAAAAGTTGGACCCAGCACTTGCACAGTTCACCCTCATTGGTCACAATTGACCTCAGCCCAGCAATCATGCTGCAGTCACAACAATAAAAAGTTTACCTCTCTGTCTCTTTCTAGTACAATTTTCTTTCTTATGGTTCAGGTAACTCTTTTCCTTTCAATACTGAATCACCTGTCTTCTGCACTTTAATAGACAAATTTGGGAATAAATAGAAATGTTTTATTAATCTATCTTTTTCAGGAAGTCCCCTGGTTAACTTACAAAAGCAGATACTTTCAGAGAGACTATTTGTGAAAGTTACACCATTTCTGACTGACCATTCTGTAATGCATTAAGGTCTACTTTGTCAGGTATCAGACCCTGTGCAGATTGACAAACTATTCGGTGAGGCAAAAGTTACAGGGAAAACTAATATATCTCACTACATCATACCTGGTAAAAGATAAAATGAGCTTTCAGTTAGAAAAAAGAACCAAAACCTTTAGGCTTAAAATGCACCTGGCAACTTCTAAATCTGTGTATAGCATTATTTAGCTGTATTAAAAGTTGCTGTATTATTCTAAGCTCTGTTCTTATTTTCTTGGCTATTTTGATGTCACACGTGTTTAAGTTTCCTTTCATTGGCTTTTAGTAGGACCCTTACAGGTTCTCTTTGATTTTGTTGTCGTCTTCAGCTCTGAGTGTATGGTTTGCATGCTTAGCTTCCAGGGAGCCTTGTGATGCTATTTTAGTCAAGTGGTGTCCGACCGGCTGCCTGTCTCTGTCGGACACGCGTAAGGTGGTCCGCAGACAGCCTGCAGTGAACAGATGAGTCTGGACTCTTCTTTTGATCTTTTTCTCAGGCTGTTTATTTTATCTTATCTAAAAGGTTTTTCTTCTGCCCAGCTGAGATCCGACCAGCAAGGCAGCCACACGCAAACTCCCCGCCCCTGGGGCGGTAGAACATTCTTATACTGATAATTACGTGTATGATATTTACAATTTTTCACCAATTCCCATCACCTTTGTTGAACAGTGCACCTTTAGCATAAGCCAATCCAAAGTGCATACATCACACAGAAGATGGATGACAAGAAGAAGAAGAAGAACCACGAGGTCGGGCCTAAATCCTCCATCTTGTCTCCATCATACCCCCCTGCACCAGAATCCTAAAACCTATGTTCTAGTCTAAAAAAGTATTTATCCTTCACCATTTACACCTCAGAAACCTGTGAATCCTCATGTTGAGATAGCACAACTCTCGAAGGGTCAAAATCAAGCCACCAGGTACTTTTGGCTACATTCCAGGACTTCTGAGCCCCCCCAGGGGCTCTCCCTGGGACTCAGAGCATCCGAGGTGATGCACTGAGTTCCCACAAAGTGGAACACAGTTTATATGATTTGAGCTTAGATCTTAGAATTATTCTTGTTTTATGACAGAAAGCTGGGCAGATGATTCATGTCTCAAAAGTGATTATACCTTCCATTAACTCCAAAGTGATCTAAATTTTGGTGCCGCAAATGTGAATATCTAGTGTGGGATTAAGCTCCAGATACTGAATTAGATGTCTCCAGATAAGCTAAGAATCAGTTCTAAAAAGCAAAATGACCAATTGAATTGCCTTAAGGTGTCCAGAAAATCCATATAGAGTTGTCAGAAATGACCAAGAGACAAAGAGAGATTTAGGTAGCATCTAAGACAACCTAATTGGCACCAGAGATGCATTTTGTCATGAAATATAGTCAGTGCCATCAAGAGGATAATTCACCTCAGTTTACAGAAGATATCTGTGGTGAGAATCACATTGTAAATATAAGTACCTAATAACTTTGAGATTCATAATGATTTGGTCTTGTCATTCCTGTGCTGACTCCTTGTGGATGCCTGATATCCTAGGGCATTATAAGCCCACTTATATGTGTGTAACTAAGTCCCATGCTGGGCTATCATTTGATTTAGATGTTTTAAAATCAAAATCAAATTAAATTCTTCAAAGTAGGTGAATTAGTCTTGCTTTCTAATCTCTTTCTTTCTCATTCCACTCTTCTGTAAAATGATACCAAGAACAATGACATCAGGATGGTTTCTTAAATATGTTAAAATGTTGTTATAACCTCATTAAAATAATTTCATGAAATCTGTGCATGAGAGCAGTTTGTACTGGCTGAGAAACCAATCCAGCAGTAGTAAAGTGCTTTGAAAACATTCAGTAATGAGCACTATAAAACTGCACAGTAATATCTTCTAATAGATTTTCCTCAATTAGCCACTGAAACTGCAGAGTTAGATCTTCCCCCGGCCCTCCAAAAAAATTCATGCAAAGTGAAACGTTTTAACTGACTTTGCTATTTAAACATAAAGTATACTCAGTTCTCTCAGTCAAGAGAGAGTTCCTAGGCCACTGACTTTGCTCTGTCCCTGCATTCCAGCAGTAATCAGTACAACAGTTATCATGTGATGGAATCTGAAGAAATTCCTGAGACAATAAATCATAAGAGAGCAGCATGTTCAACTTATACTTAGTGGATGGACATGTTGACATTTATCTAGATGCAGGGAGAGATACATTAAGGGCAAGCACAGTTACATTAAGGGTAAGCCACATGAGATGTTTGAAGATCTCAGCAGGGCTATATTACACATGCAAGGGAAAAAAAAAATAGAAATTCCAGAGCACTAAAAAGACAGTCACATTTAAATTTGCCATTTAGCTGTCAAAATACATCCTACTGATTGTGCTACCAGTCAACTGGATGCATATTTCGTACATATCATGCATGAAAAGCAAAATACTTTGAAATATATCACAGACCTACAGAATAGGCATATTTCCTCCGGAAGCAGATGAGTGCCATTTAACCAGAGCTCAGTTAATGACTTCTGTCATTGTGCAAATCAATGAGGCCTCTACAATGGTTCATTTTATTTATTTTCCCTTTTGAACATGAGCAAGTATAATTGTATTCTTTAATTAAACCAATTTTAATTATATTTTCCACGCTTAAATACGACATATTTGTACAATGATATACAGCCCTAGACACGCAAATAATAGTAGAACAAACATCACGTTCGTTCCTTTGCTCCTTTTAGCTGTCTTCCAATAAAAGCCATTTTATTTGCTTGAGCTGCCAAAAGTCCTTTCAGTCAGCAGTGAACATTCATTTCAATAGAAAAGTAACTGAAGGTAAAATTAGCCCAAAGAAAAATTATACTTGCCAAGAAGGGATTTATTTCTGTATGAGGGAGTAAGGCAATACAGCTATAATACTGCCTACATAATGAATCCCAGGCACTTGGCCTACAATTATATGAAACCCCAAAAAGCTGAAACAGCACAGCAAGGTCTTAATTCTAAAGTACCTTCTTAACAGCATATCAGGACATAGAGAGCAGACTTGTGAGTATCTTCACCAAATGTCATGCAGCATCAGATATAATATTTTTCTTCTTTGCTTCCACTTACAACCATGTTTTAGATCTTTAAGCAAACTGTGCTTTCCTTGATGGAAGTGACTTTTTTTTTAATGTAGTCTTTCAAAATCTTGCCCTGCCCTAATGTTAATTCTTACAACAATATAATCACACTAAACAAATTTTCTAGTCTCTTGTTTATTATCAGAATTTGAGAGTCTGTATATTATTTTTTCTCTCTGGTTTTATTGAGTTTTTTTGATAAAGATATAGTAAATCTGTTGGAAGTCTAGATGAAATGCTAGCCTGTATCTGATGAATAACTATTAAACCAATTTTCAAAGGAAATAAAATACATGATGTTAATGGCATAATGTTGAATGATTAAATTTGATATAATTAATTTAGACAGCTAGTTCTCATACTTCACACTATGTCCCTGCCCTCCAAAGTGATACACTCCTTAGCTGTGAACAACAGTGGTCTTCAAGTTTTGTTTCAGAGTCACCTACCATTATTGACTTTGCTCTTCTTTTTATAGACAACATTTTTTCACTTTAACCTTCATAAATTTAATGTGAATGTTGAAAGTGAGCCTGCCATGTAAAATTTTAAAAAACCCAAAAATACGGAGAAAGCCCCCCCCCAAAAAAACCCCAAATAAATAAACCCCCATTAGTTCATTTTACTCATTGTATTATAGCTGTTGTTATGTTACATGTGTTAATGGATTTATCAGATATTAAAATCCTATGTATATCTGATATTCATTGATCTGAAGAGATGCTAGTCCTGCCACTGCTACCTGCTAAACCCCAAGCAGAACCTACAAAGTGCATAATGTTTTTCCAAACTTGAAAGATTTGTAAAAACACAATTTATAAAGGCCACAAGATACAAACCAGGTGCCAGAATCATCAGAGGAAACATTAAGACTTCTGCATATATTAATTACTTGAGTTTACCACTTTCAAACATACTGGGCTTTTTTTCCTTTCTTTTAAGCATATTTCTTTCAGCCATATTTAGGGGTTTTTTCCTTACTTTTATTTGTTTTACACCCAATATTTTAGGTGTTTTCAAATTAACAGGTTAAGACATACTACGTGCTAACTGTTTAATACATAAAGAACATTTTAATTGCATTGAAATAGAAAGATCTTCATTATCACTTTTGTAATTATAATAATTGTAATTTAATAGTTGTAATACCTTGTTTTGAATTGTCTTGGGTTTAAGAACTCCAGTAACATCATTTAAATTCATCAAGACCTTTCAATAACATATTCATGCCAAATGTTATTTTCTGCCACAAAAATATATTTGGAAAAAAACTGTATGATACAAATATAAGCAACTGTGATGAAAACATGCAATAAAACCTGAATTTTGCAGAGACTGAATGAACAGACAATGATTTATATATTCACGCTGAACATGACTTGAGTTTTTCACTTACAACTACTATGATTCCTCTGGCTTGCAGTGCATCTCCTCTGGCCTGACCTCTCCCTAGACCACAAATCAGTTGAGTTTATAGAAGCATTCTGAGGAAGGATTGCTACAAAATTATGTTATTTTTTCAGTTCTTCACCACATCTTCACTTTTCATTATCATTTGAAACAGAATACTGGACTAGGCAGAATTTTGATCTTACCTAGAAAGGCCATTTATGGGAAATCAAAAGACTATCTCATATCCCTGAAGTGAAATTCATTTTCAAATTATTTTAAGGTTATTATTAACTTAGAGCATTGTGGCACTATCTGTCCTGTAGTTCTCTACATCTCACATTAACAAAATATGACCTCTTCTGACAGCACTGTCAAGTGTTCATCTATTCACTCCTGGGAAAGAATATTTCTACCTAGAGTTACATCCTCAATCTGTGCAATTGTCATGGCTCATGAAATTAGTGCAACTATAGTAATTTATACCTGCTGAGCATCTGGTCCCTGGAGAGTACTGGAAAAAAAAGAAAAAAAGTTAAAAAATCTTCATTGATGTCTCACATCTAATTTAGATTCTCATTTAGACCTTCTTGGCCAACTTCTCTTCCAGTGCTAGTTCCCTGAAATTAATGGAGTTATGCCAGCAGGGAGTTTGACCTGCTATTTTTGGACCAGAAATTCTTATTTTCCAAAAGAACAAAACTTACTCCTCACCATTGAAGCAACACTGTGAGGCTTTCGAATTTATGGCAATTTCAGGCAGAAAAAAATGACCTGGTGATAAAGGCATGACTGGTTATTGTTCAAACTTAATTATAGAGCAGACCAGTTGCTCAGCTTTCCTGTTTTATGCTGAAAGTAATATGTTTCAGGCAGGGAAAACTTCCAAGCTGGCTCTTTCACCAACCAGAAGACTTTACCAGGGGTTTAGTTCAAATTCTGAGAGTAGAACAAATTAAAGGATGCCAAAAGCCAGCTGCCTCTAGCATTGCTTTACACATGCTAGAGACTGCTACTCTCCTGTGATATTTGTCAGGGTTTCCATTGAGATACAAGCATTTATTTAATTCACTGAACAGAAGTTCTATACAGATAGTGCTGAGTGCATGAAACAAGCCTGGTAAAGCAAAGCCAGACATCAACACTGGTCATCAAAGGACAGGACGTATTGGGTGTCAGTGAGACAAGTTATTTATATAACTTGAAGTTTCTTAGAAGCTCACTACAAGATGTCAGAGAGACCTTACATGAGTAAAATGACATTTACATGGAGTTTTAAGACTTAAATCAAGGGAGAAGGCCTTTGTAGTCACAGCTCTAACTGCGAGTTATTTGCACTTCTGGCTTCAATTGAATTTTATTAATCATAATTTATGTTGATATTGCAGACATTTCCTCATGATTTCTTAATATGGCTATTGATTTCTGCTGAACATTAATATCTGGTTGAACTCCTGTGTATGCATGCTAGATCCACAATACTTCTTTTTCCCAGCTGTGTAGCTGTGATAGAGGGATTTTAGTGTTTCATTTAGGCAGGCCATGACAGGTTTTGAATTGCTGTGATATACTGATTTCTTTTACCATTCAAATGACAAAATGAACTTTAGGCAGTTGTCAATACGTGTGTGTGAAAAGTGTTTCCACCTTTCACAGAAAAAAATATAAAAAATAATTTTATTTTTAAATTTTTTTAAAAATGGGAGGAATGTCTCCCTTCCTCTTCTGTTCCTCACTTTCTGCTATGGAAACGTTCCATTGACCTAGACATCAGGACTGAAAGGCAAAATCACTGCAGTTGAGTAAAAAATGACTGCAAGGCTGAAACATGTTTATTTTGCAAAAAATATCCCACTGCTAGCTTTATTTCTACAAGTTTAAAAGAAATAATTAATTCACAGACACAGCTTCTTGTGACTCAGATAGCCAGTCAGCTGGTATGTTCTGATAGTTCTGAGAGTCTTTATTCTATTGTTGATAAATAATATTAATACCTTTTGATTTGTCAAATAATTTAAAGACTGAGGAAATCTTGAAGCATTATTTCTTTCACACCATCTATTTCTCTCCATGTGATTTTCCAATACAACCGGGTTTCAAGAGCTTTTTACACTCTTCACACTAATTTCAGTATCATATCTCAAATGTGAGAGCTGCCAGATCCTCCTGAGGAGCCCCTGAGAGGTTCAGGACACTGATGAGGGTTCTCTGGGCTTTTGTCTGTCCCCTGAGTGTCTCTTTCAGTAGTACTGGAGGAAAAAAAGATTAATATAATGAAAGATATTGAAAGGTTGATAAGGAATTGTTCATATTCACCATTTAAATTAAAATGTTATTAAAATTTAAGAATAACAAATCAAATGAAGTTACTTGTTGGATGCTGCATAATTAAATTATGCAGCTGGGGAAACTAAGAATGTAAATAGGTTCAAGATGAATTAGAAAATTTTTGGAAGATAGATCCATCAGAGACTATTAAATTTGATGATCTAAGTGCAAACTTTGTCACAGAAACTCACAAAATGCTGCAGGCTGGAGAAATATGCTGAAAAAATAATCCATCTGCCTATGTTTTTCTAATCTTTTTATGGGAATATTACAACTCACTGCTGTTGATCATCTGACTCATTGAGTTATTTATTATATTTTTAGCTAAAAAGATCAGAATGTAATCTGAGTCAAAAACTGCAAACATACATTTTAAGAACTGAGTGTTCCCCTTATTTCAAGAGGAAAACAAAAAAAAAAAAGTAATTCCTACTGAATATTATTACATTGCAAAAAATATCAGTAAGGGCGGAAAAGATATTTAAAAAATTGGCTTTTAGTAATTCATGATTAAATCTTAATATGAATTTGGATTTCAGATGCACAAGCCTGTCTTCTGTTTATCAAGATTTCCAACTTATTCCCAAACATTAAGTATTTAAAAAAGTATTTAATGCCAAGGTCTTTTCCTAAATATGTTTTTAATTCTTGAAAATTGCATTGCTTCATCATAAGAAAGTATTACTACACATCTTTGCAGTATTTCTTTTATATCAAATCCTCTATTGGTTTAATAGAATATTATATACAAGAAGAATAAAATTAAATGTTAATTAAATTTGTTTAGTTTAACCTGCAAACCTACAGAAGAGCATCAGAAAACCACAAATGCTTGACACAGAGAAGAGGAGAGAATCTATTTAAAGAAACTTAATGAATACTGGATACATCACAAAATCTTGTAAGGAGGTCGATTTCTGCAACACTGAAAAAAATATTGCAAAACTTGAACTCAGGCTAAAAGTGTAAGGACAATTTGGATGTAGGAAATGATAAATTATGTACATACTGAGCACAGCAAACAGAGAAAAATCCAACCTAATTTCCCAATACCCCTTGCAAACAAAGTGGTAATTTAATTGTAGTTGATTTTGGTGAGGAATATGCATATATATATATATATATATGTGTGTGTGTGTGTGTTCTGAGTTAACACATATTAAAAATATTTGTTCATAATACTTCAGCTCTTATTGGTAGCATAAAAAGAGAAGAGAAGAAAAAAAAGGTAGAAGTGGCAAATGAGAGGTAAAAAAGTCTTTTAATTTCTCAGTGACACCTAATATTTAGCCTTTATAAACAAAAATCCAAGCTGAAGAAATTATTATCATAATTTGCTTGCTTATGTAAAATGTATACTTGTCTGCTTTTTTAGAGAAGACTGACACAATAACAATAGATAATATTTGGTCTGGTATTTTAAGAATCATATTTAGCCTAGTCTAGTTTGTTTTCTTATCACAGGAAAAATTTGGATTTTGTTCAGTGGTGTTTTTACATAGGAGTTGAATTCGATTATTGAGTTGCTTTTAAACCAAGCAAATAAAATATTGTGACATAGTATTTGAGAGGGAGGGTTGTAGAATTTCTGACCCTCTATGTCACATTTTGTTTGCTCAGTGTGTACGAAATAAGCAAGAAATATGCTTTGACTGGAAGAGTGGACAACTAATATGTTGTCTCTTATCTAGTCCACAAGCTAGCCTTAATTCCTTGGTAATGTCCCACTTTCAAAGAAGACTAGCAATTATCTTCGACCCTGAAAGTCTGACCTACTCTAGTGCAGCACAGTGAATCCTGTCTTAAGCCATTACCCAAGAGACCAGTAAAAATTGGTCACCTACCACATATGACCTTTAGCTAAATCCATAGAATACTGCAGTGGAAATTCTGTGAACTACATTAAAGTAATTGTTTAAGGTAGGATTATCTTCCAGAGGCAGGATAGAATATGAATAAGGTTTATCTATTTTTGTTTGAAATAAAATTCTGCCAACAGTGTATTTCTAATAGATGTTTATTGTGAATTCTAAGTTCTTTTCACAGTGCACAGCCAGGCATCTGGCAGAGACCCACAGGTTAACTTAAAAAGCACATTACTGTTCTGATATTATTGATGATGCTATCAATGCTTTAGGTAGGCTAAAAAGAGGAATTGCAACTTGTTCCTGGGCTGGTCTCACAGCAATCTTGTCTCCTCTGGCAAGAAGTAGATCGGTTATTAAAATCTCAAAAGGCTTCATTTACACTGTGGCAAAAACAAATTAAAGAAAAAGATCCAGAACTATGTATGACTTATACACCTTCTTATTTTTGTCAGGACCAAGTTAAGGACATGATCCAAAACTGAAAACTCCTTGAGAATACCTCTAATGATTAAAATTAATGCAAGAACAGTGTAGGTTTTAAGAAATCACATAATTGTTACATGACACTCTTACTCTGATGAATGCAGAAACTGAACTACAAATGCAAATTATTTCTGGGGAAAAGACCTTTGAGTGATAGGTGTGGGATTTTCAGAAACAAGCCTAAGAACTATACCATGAACCTGTGGATGTGAGAGCCAGTTGGACTTTTATCATTCATTCCCATCATATCTTTTTTGTCACAAAGGAACGTGTTGCACTAGATTTTGGCCTGGAAGAAATAGACTTTTCATTGGTAAGTGCTAAATGTTATGGGAGAGGAAGGATGGGAACAAGAAAAAAAAAAAAAATCAGAGCAGCAGAGGAAACCAGAAAAAGAGACTAGGAGAATAGAAGAAAATGGAAAATAAGGAGGAAATTATGGTAGATCTGCTCTTTCAAGTTCAAAGGTGCAAGTTCAGAGATGTGTAGAGTTTGACTGTAATGAAGCAAAGAAATGGAAAGGCAGAGAAGAAAACTGACTCAATAAACCATCAAAGTACTGGTACCCTGATTGATGACAACAACTCTAGTGTAAATATTAAAAAGTCAAATGAGCAGTTAGTTCATCTCCTAAGAAGGAAGGTGGCTCCTGGAGTGAGAGGGCAAAGATATTATCCAGAGTGTTCGCAGAGGTGAGCTGGGAAGGTCCTTTCACATGTCTACACCAAGGTATACAAAGGTAGCAATGGAAAAGAGATTCTGCTATTGATGAATTCTTTCAACATTTGAAGGAGAGATACTGGGGAGATGAATTGTTTCTTGGCATTGTAGTCCTGTCGGCACAAGCTTTCTGAAAACATGCTGGTTTTAGACTTGTAGGCAGCACCTTTAACCTGTGGATTTCTCCAGAGGTGATCTCAAAATTGGAAGATGAAATAAAATATGTTTTATCAAGTTTTTTTTTGTCAGTCTTTTGGATTCAGTTATTTGGTTCATCATTTTTTATATAGGAAAAAGAAAAAATCTGAAAATTCAAAGACAAAAAAAATATTGCTGAAAACTAGGTGTAGCTCCTAAATACAACCCATGCACTACTTTGCTGCCTCATATTTAAATTTCAAACTCTTAATGTCAGGGGAATTAATGGCTAAAGATATCATAAGGCATATGCTGAATACATTATAGATGTAAGAGGATTATTCTGATCAACCAGATGGAAATGCATATTTCATCATACTACTACAGCTTTAACTCTGGCCCAAAATAAACAATGTTTTTCCATCAGTGATTTCAGTATGTAAACAGAACATAGCACACAACCCTGCTGAAAAAGAAACAGTTTTGGCTGAGATTTTTTAAAACAGTTAGTGGAGCTGAACCACTCTGTGACTCCCTGAGCTTTGTAAACTCCTTCCTAAGACCCTAATCTTTGTACACGGATAAAATGTGTAAAAGAAGAGGTAGCTCTGAAATGTATCAGTTCATAACACTGCTTTTCTCTTAAAATCTCTAGGCACTCTTCAGCTGAGCCTGGCAGTTTGTGCAAACTGATAGAATATTACCCTTTTGTTTTCACCTGCTGAGGTAGACCTAACATTTGAATGTGTAAGGAATACAAAAAGTTCCCTGAATGAGTACTGAGGTGCTGTTTTTTGTTGCTCAGGGTAGACCAAATTAAATTTTATTAATTATGCCTGATTCTGTACTGTTATTCTCTTTTCTAAATGGCAATTTGCTTTATCTGTAGTAAAATGATATAACATAAAAATGTAAAGGAAAAGACATCTTAAAGTTAGAACAGCTTCTAATAATGATAGAATAATAATAGAATTAGAATAATAACTACCTAATTAGTATATGATCTTACAAAAATACATGTTATTAAGGCTTGGAGAGTCATTTTGCAACGGACAAAATAAATTTTGTATCACCTTTTATTAAGTTCATGTAGCTATCACCGGACTCATAAGAAAATTGATAGAAACTTGTTTGGACTTTTTTTTCCAATGCCACTGTCCCCTGCATATTCCTGTCTGTTTAACCAATTCAAGACCCATGAGCAATTGGGATGAACATTATGATTTTCATAAAGAATTTTTATTAAATAAAAGAAAAAAAGTGAAGAATCAATCTGTATTGAAGACATTTTCACATCTATGGTTCATCAATTGGAATTTATTTACTGTCTTTTCCATTGTCAGTAAAGGGAGCCTCACTTGCTCTTGGCACCTTTAGCTGCTCTGAAGTTGCTTTAAATGCCAACATCTCAGACCTGTTCTCTTTGTTCTCTTACTTCCAAACTTATTCACAAAGGCTTGCAACAGAATTCAGAAACAGGAATGGACTAGCTTCTTCCTAGTTTAATGAAGTGGCATTATTCAACCATTCTGGTGGAAAGTCAGGCCATCTAAACTGGTGATACAAGGCTAATCATCTGACATGGGGCTGTTGAACAGATTTGGGAAAATCTCTGCTTGTGTTCAGTAACAGCTTTTTGATTATCCAGGTCCAACTCTAACAAAGTCATTGCACTGTCGATGTTACTGCTTCCTGGTTCCTGTGGGTTTTTAAAACTCTTCCCAGAGCAAATGAGAGAGAAAAGTGTGTCTTGGAGTCACTCTTCTGTCTCTGCTAGAAAAGAACACACTTGCAATTTACTATAATGAAGGAATAATATTCTGTACATGATGATCTAATTAACCACCTAGAAAAATTTTTTGCCAAGACTTCTTCATAAACATGTGGGTGAGGATAAAAATGAGAGGGGGAAGACAAAAGTTAGTTCTTGGATTAATATTCAGAAATGTAACAATTTTGTGCAGCACTAAAGTAATTATTATATGTGATGTTAAAGAGAGTGGATGATATTTATTAGCTATATTTTAATATTACAGTAATAATAACTTCTTAAGTTCTTGCAGACAACTGAACTGATGACTATATACAAACTCACTTTTCTTAGGAAAACTACCAACATTGTGGATGAGATAAATGGTTTGTCTAATGCAGTAACATTCCTACTGTCATGATCACTGGCAGCTAAGTTCAGAGACAAGTACCAAACCACCACAGAAGACAATTTTAGATTTCCAGTTCAGGACATATATCAAGGAGATTCACTGCTATCTTGAAGATAAGGCTGGCTGTCATTTAATCTTTATGCACTTTTGGGGTGTAAATGCACTTTTTTTCTCCTTTTTCAGAATTAGGTAACAACCCAAGAGACACTTCATAGCCAGTAGTGTGACAGTCTGCTTCATAAACTTAACAACTCTGAAGGAATTTGGAGAAATACATGTTAACAGGTTGCTGATGCTGCTGGACAGTTATGTTCCCAGCCAGTAGTCAAGAGTTATACCATGACTTTGTATACATTAACTTTTTAAGTGGAATTGGTAGTCATGAAAATCCATGTAATTTGTTTTGCTGTCAGTCATAGGTGCCCTTGTGATATAAGACATTCTACTGTGCTGTGCCACATGCAGCATAGACAGGGACTGCCCTTAAACAACAGCCCCTACATTTTAGAATTTTTCCTCTGTGCTGAAACACAAAGGCTATAGGTTTCCATCAGCTAAGAGAAATAAAAATACCATCTACTTCTCAGGAAGTCTTCAATTTCAGAAAAAAACTCAGCCCCTGTACAGAGCAAATTAGTTTAAGGAGTATTTAGTCCCACAGATTCCCATTGGTGTAAGCACTCATCCCTCCACAAAACAAAACTCTAGCTAGTTTTCTCCATCTTTTACATTAACTTTTTTTTCAAGACTTAATTTGTTACCATTTTCTGTATTTACTCCCAGCCATGCTAAAATGTTTCAGTGCTATGAGATTGAGAACAGGGAGCCAGAGGAGTGTTTGGAGGTTCTTTCTCTCACTCTACAAGACCAAGAAACTCTTCTACCAGAAATGGAACAATGGGGATTTTAAAGCTATTTTTCCCATTTATTTGTATCAATTTTCTGTTTCACAGACATTCTTTACAGGGAAGGGAAGAGGGGTGAAGAGTAGGGAGGCGGAGAAACTGGGAGATTTTTGATGATTAGCTGGGATGAGACAGGAAAGAGGGGTGGTTATTATGTGATGAGTCATACCCTAAGGGTTTCAGAAGGCTTCATGTATGTTTCGAATACTCCTGGGCTGTAATTATCTCAGGATAGGTAAAAGAGGTATTTTTAGAAATGTCAATTTTCTTGATTTATTGGAATTTAAGAGCTCAGGCAGAAGACTCAGAAAATGGGAATTTGCGGCCCTTTAAAGGTTGAGGCTCCAGCCATTTTGCAGTAATAACTTGAGGGAAAGAAAGCTCTTGATTCCCCCATTCCAGGAAGGCCAGCAGACCTTTTGAGACATTGATTTATGCCTAGTAAGTGGCTCTGATTTCCTTTCTTCTTTTTTTTGGGGGGGGGATGGTTTCCTCATTTGCCTTTCTGCAACTAACTTAATCCTTAGAGCTTGTACTGTCTCCAGTGCATCACTCGGAGGGATCCCCAGTGTCTCTTTAGCTGTGGCTCTATATTCCCCTGTTACCATATCACTTCAGACTGCTTCAAAGCAAGCTTTTACTTTTAATCAAATCCCTTTATGTGTCTTTTCCATCTGCTTGTTTGTTACTTGCATCGTCTGTGGCTTCACCGTCCCTGAAACAACTGCTTCCTTGACCATTTTTGAGTTTGGTAGGGAGATGGGTGTGAGTTTGCATAGAAATTAAGCAGCCAAGGACAGGCAATGGAATCTCAGCAGAGAGACTGGAACCTGGGCAAGTCCCCAAAACCTCTCTGCTGTGCACAGATTTCATTGACTTGTGCCCTCAGCCTGTCCTGCTGCTAAAAAGCAGCCTGGGACTTGACATTTATTACATGATGTATTTGCTGAGTTTTCATTTATGTTCTGAAAAAAATACCAAAACTCTTGTAAAGTACTGGAACTACCAACTAAGAGAACATTTATTCTGTCCAGCAGATTATACAGTTGCTGTGTAACAATGTGCTGTAGAAGAGGTTTCTCTCTATTCATGGTTATTAACAGCAAGTTCCACAGCAGACAAGAGTATATAGCATTACTCATTTGATTCAGGTGCAATTAAGTTATTGTTCTCTCTGGGTTCCCTACTGAGTATTTATTCACTGTATGATCTTGAGCAAATCATTCAGGGCCCATGTTCAACAAATGTTTTGGTTCATTTACTTTAGTGGTTTAACACAGCCAGCAACTCAGCCCCACTTAGCTTCTCACTCACCCTCCCCATGTGGGATGGGGAGAGAAGTGGGAAGGGCAAAAGTCAGAAAAGTCATGGGTTGAGAAAGAAAGTTTTGTGGAAAAGCAAAATCTGTGCATGCAAACAGAGCAAAACAAGGAATTCATTCACCTCTCCCCATGGACAGACAGTCTTCAGGCATCCCCAGGGAAAGCAGGGCTACATAATGGTGACTTGTGAAGACAAATCCATCACTATGAATGTCCCCCACTCCCTCCTTCTTTCGCCAGATTTACATGCTGAGCATGACACTATATGATCTGAGCATGACACCCTGTGCTCTGGGATATCCCTTGGGTCAGTTGTGGTCACCTGTCCCAGCTCTGTCCCCTTCCAACTCCTTGTGCAGTCCCAGCCCCTCACTGGTGGACTGGGGTTGAGGAGCAGCAAACACCTTGGCTCCATGTGAGCACTGCTCAGCTATAGTGAAACCACCTTGGTGTTACCAATGCTGTTTCCAGCACAAATCCAAAACACAGCCCCACACCAGCTACTATGAAGAAAATTAACTCTATCCTAGTGAAAACCATCACACTTACCAAGGAAGGTCTAATCACACCACACTTCTGGGTTTTGCTGAAGTCATAATCCCTGTGAAGTTAAAGAATATAGCATCTTTTGAATGTTTTTTCAGCATAAGACACTGGAGTTGTTCTGGATATATATCTTATTAACACAGGTTGGTTGCCTTTCAATTTACCAGGAAAAATCAGAGGGTTATATTAGTTAAAGCTGTCATACCAGTACTGAAGACTGCATACAGATGCTTAAACATGTTTTTTTTTAATCTTTTAATCCTACCCTTCACCAAATTCCTTTTGTTATCAGTGTAAACAAGAAGCCATTCCCTTTAAAAATGAGTTATTACTCTGATGAAAAATATGCATAAAACTGTTATATGTCTCCCTTCGAACTTAAGAATTGACTTTTTTCCTTTATTTTAAATTCTTGTGGTCAGTCAAGGCTAAAATAGGTGCTGTAGGGCATATAGTGGCTGCAGTATTTGGGAATTCACTGTGTCAGGTGTCAAGGTTTAGCTTCAGCAGGTGACTAAGTACCACATAGTCGCTTGCTCACTCACAGAATTGGAAAGAAAGGAAAACTCATGGTTTGAGAGAAGAGTTTAATAATTGAAGCAAAGTAGTAGTAGTAGTAGTAGTAGTAGTAGCAGCAACAGTAATAATAATTCATCAATAGGATCATAATTAATGAAAAGGAGTAAAAATAACAACAATAATACTGAAAAGGAGGCCCAAGAGAAACAAGTGATGCTCAATACCATGCTCATCATCCACTGGCTGATTCCCAGTTCATCCCCCACCAGTGAACAGTGGCTCCTGGCCAACTTCCCCCAGTTTGTATACTGGGCATGACATTCAATGGTATGGAATATCCCTCTAGTCAATTTGGGTTAGCCATCCTGGCAATGTTCCTTCCTGGTTTCTTGTGTACCTTCTCACAGGCAGAGCATAGGACATAAAAAAGTCCTCAACTTAGAGTCAGCACAACTCATCAACAACTGAAATATCGGTGGGTTACCAACATTATTCTCATACTAAATTCAAACCCCCCAGCATTACCATCTAAGAAAAAATTTAACTCTTGCCCAGCCAAAACCAAGACACCAAGGGAGAAAATATTATCTCTTCAGATAGAATACTTCCATCTTTTAATATTTTTTCTTTACATTTTGGCTGTTGTAATCCAATGCTTAATGATGAATAAGTCCCATTTCATTATAATAATATATCTCCGCATATTGTTTTGATAAAAGAGCATGTGTGATCTGTTTTCTTCAGCCAGCAACCCACTATTGCTTTAAGAAGTAGAAGATAAAAATGTTTGAGTGTTAATTACTGACGTGCTGTGCAGCAGAGCGGCTGAAGGCAATCATGTGCTGTACCCCTCTGCTGATATTTAAATCACTCCTGGGAAACCACTTCAATGTCGTTTGCAAGTTTGCCAAGCAGACCTTTATTGATCAGAATGTCAATTACAGTATCTCATGCACTTGCATTAAGTACCCTGTCCAAGAAAGTGTGGCAGAATGAAGGCTATCAAGGCTGATATTAGCCTGTCAGCCCATGAATTTGCAGCTCCTTGAGAGCAGGAAGAGAATAATTTCAAAGATAAAAATGCACCAAAGTTTTTGCACACAGCAGCTATATGTCATGTTCTGATGTCCAAGCTCATTCTACTATTTTCCTTTCAAGAATAACAGAATTTCTCAGGCCTCATTAATGAAATCTACAGCCCAGTCTCGTGAGTAAATAAAAAAGTTAACTTGTGGAGCTCAGAAAGGGAAGTAGATCTGTATGAATTAAAAGCTAATGCAGACAACATCTGACGCTGAACTTTAAAAAACAGAGAAAAACTTATGTTCTGGCATAAAATCTCAAATCTCAAACCAGTTTCCTTTAAAGAGATGCTGCTGGTTTTTATTTATGTTTCTAAATATAAATACTTCTAAATGGTTTAATGATACAGTATTTCTCAGGATCTTTCCCTCATAAATGAATAAAGGAAAAGTAAATCTAACAATAAGTTTAACAAATGCATGTCGTGCATCTGATTAAATTTTTTAGTTCATTTTGACTTACTCTTTCCCTTGTCAAGCTCAAATTCACTAAATAATCATAAGCAGGCCTACCAACCACACCTGCTCTGAATGGTTTACATGGGACGAGCCCTCTTGAGACAACAACTTCAGAGCTTCCAGTGACTTACAAAAATAGTTATTTGTTTGTCAAATTAAATATTCATTAAATCAGAAATTAACTATATTTTAAAAGATTTTGTATGAGCTTATATATTTGGATGTAATGGCACCTCCCCAACAGTCCATGTCCTTCTCACGCAATATATCCAGATTACGGTTTCATGACCCCTTTTATAGAATTGATATTGAAAAATTACTATTTATCTCAGAAAGTAGAAACAAATTTTCTCAGGTATTTTATGCAGATGAGTCACCACCTTTTCTGTTGTATGTATTCTGTACAGTGCCCAAAGCAGAGAAAATCTCCACACCCCTACCACAATGAAGATGCAACAGAGTAGAGGAAGAGAGAATATTAACTTATGGTTTCTGCTCTAATTGTGTATATTTTAGCTTCTGTAGAGAGAGTGGATATCTGACTCAAGTACACTCTTCTCTAAGGTAAAAGAAAGGGTTACCTTTAGACATTTCCAGTTGCTAAGAAATTTCCATTTCCATTCTAGGAAAAGCTTCATTTCAATAAAGTTAAAATTTGAGACTTTGAGAAAAAATAGACTTTGAGAAAAAATAACTGTGGTGTTGATTGAATGGGACGTATAAGAAATTCTGCTTGAAATAACTTACAATGTCTGCTGCATTAAACCATTCAAAGAACATTTTATAGTGTCAATGCTAAAAAGAAAAGCCCAACAGCCCTTTTGTAGAAGTAAGAATGAGGTGATGTAAAGAGTGCAACTTGTGCAACCACAAAATTGCCTTTGTCTCCTTGCTCTTTTTTTGCTCTTGAGTTCAAAAGCCTAGGACATGTTCAAGGAAAGATTTCTCCTGTTTTGTAAGGAAGGGGTAAAGACTTACAGGAGTAAGATATATTTACAGGGGAGGGAAAAAGGAAATAGGCCTCAGCAGAACAAAGCAAAACAAAACCAAAAAACTCCCATATTAGACCTCTCATTTTTTTCATGAAAAATAGGAACAGCATGATATCACAAGTCCAGAGCTATATCCCTGGCCATACTCTGCAATTCTGGGCTCTATGTTGCATATATTGTTCAAACCAATATTTTCAGCATGTTTTCTTAAAGCAGAAGTAACATATTAAGATAAACATCCTTAGGGGATCCCAAGGAATCGTTCACAGAGAGACTGCATAGTCACAATAATAAATCACCCCATTTACACACTTGTACTCTTCTCTGCATCCTATTTGAGGGGCAGCTTGTGCTGTATGGGAGCATACATTAGAATATAGATAATGGACATCTAGAAAAGGCATTCTCAAGGTGACTTGTGATTCTCATAGACTTGTTCCAGATCCTGTTCAGTTTTATCACAGCACTTACAAAAGGTCAATACCATTATTGGAAGTAATGCTTCACTTATGATTTCATGCACCATCTCCTCAAAACTGTTCCTTATTCCTTCTTGTAAGGGATCTGTTAAGCTGGCTTTGGTAATAGTGACATAGTGGTTTTCTGGGTCACCTTGAGCTAGCCACTTTAAAACTTCCTAAACCTGGAGAAACCATAAAATGCCTCAGTATTTTAGAGGGCTAATGTGGATGAATAAATCAAAGGCCTTCAGTGAATGTTTAATAGCCATGTGTCACTGTAATGTCACTGCTTTTTAGGAAATGGGTGGATGCTTGTGATTTGTCTTTTAAATTAGTAAAAACCTTTTCAAATGATTCTCTTGATAATGAAGAGGCTTTATTTACTTTTTTTTTTTTT
>VZRH01006196.1:74769-97342 GCA_013397555.1 Urocynchramus pylzowi
AGTTACTATCTTGTAAGGGCATTAGGAAGATATATCAGGGGGTTGGTACTAGACAATCTTCAAGGCCCCTTCCAATCCAAACCATTCTATTATATGATTCATTAATGTTTGTTGGACAGAGATACCATGGTGATGAGCACCAGAGGAGCACCACTGAAATAATTAAGTTTCTTACACTGTCCAGGCTTTGAATAATGGCATTAATTAGAGTAAGGAAAGTTTACTATATTGAAAGTGAATAGTTGGGGTTTTTTACAAATTATAAACCAGATGGTGGGTGGGAACAGGGTAGGGGAAGTAGAAAATATCCTGTTCTGGAAAAAAATTCTGCACTGTTGAAGGAGCCTTGGAATGTCTATATGTCTGGTTTTCTTTGTTCTCTATTTATACATGTGTCTAGAAAGGATTCATTATTCCAGTATTTACTGTCATCATAAATCTCCACACAAAACCACCTAATTATATAACATTTTTATATAGATTATATAACATTTTCCTCCATGCACATGTGTTCCTTGTTACCCTATCCAAAGTTCTTCAGTATTTGTAGAGAAGTTAAGTGAATAGAGAATGAAAGGGAAAATTTGTAAATCAGAACACATCTGGATCTGCCCTGATGAAGTGAAACATCTGGTTGTCACCTCCAGATACACCAGGTCGTGGGTAAATTTGTGTAATTCTCGTCCAGATAAAAATGTATGCCAGGAGAATATTTTCACCATTACTAACACATGGATAAGCACACAGATAAAGAATTGTATAGGACATGTATACTTACTTATGTGCATGAGCATGTAGATTTACACACATGCATTGTATACAATGACTTCCATGTGTGTGAATGTGCATTCACTCATTCATCAAATAAAAGCTGAATTTCTGTCATATTTCTAAAACCATTTACTGTTGAATATTCTTTAAAATGAAATATGAAAATCAATTATATCCAGTGAAAATAATTATCCACAGCTTTTAACAAAAATGTTTACTTGTAGGCATTTTTTTCAAACAAATATTTCACAAATTAGCTTAATTCAGTTTTTCTCATTTTCCCCAGGAGTGCAGTCCTGATTTACAAGCAGGTTGTTAAAATCCACTGTTGCACCCATAAAAGAGTTATATTTGTGGGGGCAAGTGAATGAGGGGCTTATATTTATGGAACCATACTTGGGGCACAAAACTATGTAAGTGACATCTAGTTCAGATATGTGGCCAGTACTGTTTTCAGCTGGTGAGAATTAATTTTCTGCTTAGCAGCTGGTGCAGTGCTGTGTCTCTCAAACACCTATTGTTTCTATTTCATAATTATATCTCTCAGACTCTGTAATCAAACCATGCACTATGCTGGACAAGCCTGTATGAAAAGAGATTACAGGACAATATAAACAATAGTAATTTCTGTTTTACAAAATGTCTAGTGGAAACCTGCCCCTGAAGACCTGTTTTTTAAGACCTGTGTCTTATTCCCAAATTTATTAGTTATTCTACAAGAAAACTGAACTCTTTTCTGCCAGCCTTGCCTCACCTACTTTAGGAACCCTAGGAGGATTCTACAGTGCAAAGTGCATGGAATATACGTGATCTGGAGAACAGCTTTTTTCGTCATCTGTAGCTGAACTGCCAAAATCCCTAATCTGTTCTGAAAACCTGTCATACTGTCTGACCTAAAAGGTTCAGTAGCTCATTAATAACCTTCAAAGCCACCCAATCTCCTCTGCAATGTGTATGTTAATGATGGATGAAGCACCCAAAGAAGCAACTGCAGCATCAGAGAAGGAAATAAACAGGCTGGCATTGCCCTTACAGCATTTGATTGATTTAAAACATGTGCAGGAGCTGAGTAAAGGGTCTGCAGAGGTTTGACTGCAGTTGCTGAGGCAGTTGGTACTGTGAGAAAAGGTCAGAGGAGTTAGACATAGTTGGATTGTCCACAGATGTCTGATGGTGTCAGTTTTGTTGAAAATAAATAAATACTTGAATTTCAAGGGATGTATCAGTCAGATTCCACCACCAAGAGGACAGATCACTAGGATTTTATTTTGCTGACGGTTGTGGTTCTCTTGGAAGCCCTCTACATGGACATTCATTGTACCAGGAGCAAACAGTGACTAAACCTGCATGTTTTCCTAATCTGATTAAGAACAGAATTGCAGGATGTGAAAAGACAACACTCATGCCATGGTACCTCTGCTTTTTGTCATGTCTTCATTTAAAGTTCTGGCAGAGACCAGGATGTCTGTTCCTCTGCTTTTTGTGGCTTATATTTGGTAGGAATGGACTCATATTTTACTCACCTCTAGGTTACTATGACATTATTTCTACAAAATATGTCTAAGTTTAGCATCTAAACACAAATGGACTTTGTCATAACTTCTTCATTTATGCTTGCCATTGCTTACCATAAATATCACAAACAGCTGCACAGAAAAAAAAATAATCACCTGGTCAAATATTTTCCTGCTATTTTAAAGGAAAAGCAAAATTTTCTGGAGTTGTTATAAAACCAACCAGTGTGAAGAAAGCAAATGATCAAACCTGTAATATTTTCATTGGGGAAAAATTGTTTCAGTTTAAAACAATTGCCAGACTTCCTCATGAAACTAAAGCTCTGTTACCACAAATCAGTCTTTCTTTAGGCTACTGTGAAATAAATTTGTGAAAGCTTCATCACTTGGAGAGAGAAGATTTCAAGCCAAGGCTGTATGGAAAATAAGTTTTGACATCTGACATCTTGGAATCAGACAGATAACATTTAAAGAATCACGTCTCATGTTCTCTCAGAATGACCACCCCAGGAGTTAAAAACCTGCCCCACAGCATAAGTTCTTCTCTGTGTTTCAAGGATATTGCAGAGTTAAGGCTTTATTTTTCTCTGGTGAAACCAACACTGGCTTTACTAAGCAATCTGGTGATTTTCTGAGCTGACAGCAGCCTTCTAGTTCCTGCCATGTAGATGGTTTATTATCTTCCTCAACTAGTGTGTTTCTTAAAAGCACTTCTCTTTGTGAAAGGTACTTACAGAAAATAGTAAATGAGTGCTTTACCACAGAAATCTTTACAAATTAATTGAGAAGCAGTCAAGGTGTTTCAGTTAAGAGACAAGTAATGGTGTTTTCTGAACAAAACACAAACACCAGCAACAAAACCTCAGAAGTCCTTACTTACCTGAAAAAATTGCTAGAGTTTCTTTTTTCATGTTTGGAATATATATTCTCTGGACAAAAGTGTTTTTAAGACATGGATACTGATAATACTTTGACATCCTCTCTAATCTCACATTTAGCTATGTTCAGGGTTATTAAAAGTATTCCAGATACTTTTGCAAATAGTTATTGGGATTTGAAGTTGTAGAACTGGAGCAAATTGTCCCAGACTATGCTTCCATCACCTTCATATGTCTTATCCTGTTGAAGAAGAAGTCAGGTACAGAGGAAGTTCTAAACATCAGGAATTTATGTACCTATCTACTGGAAAGAGATAAAAAATAGGCAGACTAAAATAAGATGGCATGTAGTTTGCCAGAAACTATAGGATTGCCTAGCAGCCGAGAACATGCTTGACTGGTGGCCTGCAATAATACCCATATTTTCTATTCTTTTTCTATCTTAGTGACACTGGTGTCAGCCTGAAAGTATTGGTAGTAATGCAGGATCTTTTAGAAGACTTTCAGAGTGATAATAAATGAACTTCAGTCATAGGGAACTTGACTCAAAAATTTTCATGTGGACTATGTTGCTTGCATTTGTTAAAGTAACTGAGATTTGATGTGGTATTGTGAGTTGTCAGAGGTTTACATTTCCAAATGTATGAGATAGCCCCAAGAGCTCCATCCTTTCTTTATAGGTGTCATTCAAGGCTGACATTTTAACAGCAAGAACATCTGTTTGGACATCCCTTATTGTGTGTACTTGGAATTCCAAAGGGATATAATAATCTCCATGCAAACAATTTTTTGCCTGCAGAGAAGAACTGAGCAAGCTGAGGTGGTTCAGGTGTAATATTGTTTAATAACTCATCTCAGAACTGATAAAACTTTCCCTTGGAAAATGATTATCATAAGCTTACTCTCATAAGGTGAGTTTGGAGCCCTGAGACATTCATGTCTGAATGGTGACAATTCCTGTGATAGCTGTCCCACATGTAATTACAGTGTACAGGTATGCAGTTATCTTGTTGATGGTCAAGATACTTTGCATAAGGAAATGTTCTTGGAAACACAAAGCAATACAGTTAAGTGGGAAACAAAAAGGAAGGAACTTAAATTTTACACCAAAAAAAGCATCAGAAAGCACAAGATCAAAATATTCATTTACAGAAATGCTGAAATTTGTTTACGACTTGCAAGACCATTCTGACACTTCCTAAAGGCTGTCCCAACAGACATTTCTTGAAAAGTGATACATGCCTTAAAAAATTGCAAAACCCACATCCTGATTTCTACAAATCAATCTGTTCCTTTGAAACATATAGTTTCAGTAAAAAACAGTTCATGTGCTTTCAATGCCCAAATTGTCTTGTGTTTGTAAGCTTCAGTGCTGTTTTAAGTCTCATTCATAGTGATGCATATGGTTTCTTTTCTCTTGCTCGTTTGATATGCTCTAAGTGCTTGAAGATATGAGTATTTCATATTTGTTTTTTTGATGGTCTTCAGTATTTCAACCTTATGGTTGTTGTCATCTTTAAGAATGGGCAAGCATCAGTACACATGAGCTAAAAAGCATTTCAGTACAATGAAAGATAAATTCAGTAAATAGATAACAAGAACTTTACGGTATATGTTTTGAATTCACAAATAAAAGTCAATAAAAAGCATTACTCTATACTGCTCTAAAACGCAATGATTTTCAGGGTTGTTCACAGAGGATAAAAATATTTATTATAGTGCAGCTATAAAAGCATTATTGAATAAGGGGATATCAGTTCAAGAAAGATTTCAGGGACACAAGGTGCTTAGTTTCAATGAAACAAATCCTTAAATTTATCATTAAAGCCTCTAGGTAGAAAAAAATCTGTTATTCAACAGAAGACATTACATGATTATATGAAGTTGAGCATCTCTTTTTTTAATAGAAGTCAAAGATAAGTGATTTAAAAATCACTTAGGACAGGAAAATCCTCCTGTCCTACTCTCTTCTATGCTGCCTTTTTTTTTTTTTTTTCTTTGGATAAGTGCTTTTTGTAAAGGACGTTTTTCACAAAATGTGAAAGATAATGTATTGAAACACTGTAATTTTTACATATTTCAGGGGAGGTTGTAATCAGATCTGTACAGGACATATATTTCAATATGGAATTTCTATGCCCATAGTCTTCTACATACTGCTCAGTAGTTGAAAAAAATCCTCTTACTTTACCTCTGTATTGCAATTCTATCTACTACCTGTTATAGGGATTTTGAGTCTTAGCAGCTCTTCATGGAATCTGCTTTTTGCATCTCAAGCTGCAAATAGAACTTTTATGTATCAAGATCATCTGGAAGATCCCCCATCTGGTGCACAGTTCTGAATAATCTGAAAATCACCACAGAAATATTTCCTACAACCTAATCAACAAAGGAAGGAATAAAAAAAAATTCATATTACATTTTCTTATGCAAAAGAGAGAACATAATACTCACACATGGTTTACTGGTTTTAAAAATAAAAGCTCAGGAAGTGATCCCTGGAAGTATTCAAGGTCAGGTCAAGCCCTGAGCAACCTTCTCTAGTGGAAGGTGCCCCTGCCCATGTCAGGGGCATTGGAATGAGATTGTCTTAATGGTCTCTCCCAGCCCAAACCATTCTATCATCCCCTAGGCTAAAGCCTGATTCTCCTGAGAGAGTAATATGCACACAATGTGTTGTTTAGCACTCCTTTGGGTGCACCAGCTACTGGCACCACAAGTCATGACTGCATCCATTTTCCTGTAGAACATTATGGGTTGTAGAACATAATCTCCCAGTTTTCTTTCATTTCCTAATGTATCTCTTGACACAAACCTTTACCATCCTTGAACTGTGACCATTAAGCTTGTCAGTTCAGGTTAACTGAACATCAACCAAGTGTCTTTTATGTTTTACATACCACTGTTTTTTGTTTTTTTTTTTTCTTTGTACTATCCATCAATTAATCAGAAATACTTTTATATTGTCATCCAAATCAAGACTAGGAATATTAAATAGCAGTGGAACAAGAGTGCTATTATTGGGTGACCTTGTGTAATGAGTTCTTCTTGCACAAAATTAACAATTGCATTTTGCAATCTGTTAGTGAAGCAGATTTAATCCCTCTATCATAGGACTTAAGCCATCCATCTTGCATAAAATTTAACTTTTAATCACAGTGCCATGTGATATTATGCTAATTTTTCATATAAATTCAACTATACCGTAACTACCACTACTGTAATTTTTATCTTATTTTATTCTAAACTTTTCTTAAAGTCTCTCTTCCAGAATCTAAGTGCTTTAAATTTGCAGTATTTTTGACTATTATATATTCAATATAACAATTCAATACATAATATTTGAATATTATTCCATCATAAATGGAACTTCTGGATGCAAATGAGCCATGCCAAATAACTTGGAAAATGTTTTCATAGTTGCTGTTTCAGGTGATCTAATCCAACCTTAAATTATTTTGCTAATTTACTGTGAATGAAGGCCTTTAGATAATATGTCACCATTTGTAGACCATAATCTTTTATGAATCTCTAGTTTAGATTTCTCTAAAAAAATAAAAATTAAATATAATGACCTTTAAAAGAGTAAATAGCAAACAAGTATATTCTGCTTCCTTTCCTCCGATGTTTCTTTTGCAGTTTCAGAAAAATCCCTCTTCTTTTTATTAGCAGCATAGTATTTGGAATAAGTATGCAGCACTTTCTCCGAATTTATTTTTCTCCTCTCTCTTTTCTGTCTCTGTTCTTTTCCTTTGCAGGTTTTATTAGTAGTATCAGGATCTTATCTATCTTTGTGACCTATCCATGGGGACCTGCTGTTGCTCCACTCACACACTCTCAGTGATTCAATATGACTTTTTTCTCATTGTTATAACATACCAGCCAATACTAAAAACCTGCTTGCCAGTGTTAAACCATTGTCCTTACACAGAGGCCTTCAAAACTGCCTGCTAGTTATTTCTTCTCATTTGAGTATTGTGGCATTCACAGAAGGTCAGAGGAGGAACATATTTTTTTCTTAATTCTGGAAGAAGAACCAGCTACGTTATTTCCATGTTGAGTTTGCAAAGACTGAATTTTGAAAATGATCATATATTGCTTCTACACAGAATCATAGAATCACACAATGCTTTGGATTGGAGGGGCTCTTAAAGGTCATCTCATTCCAAACCCCCTGCCATGGGCAGGGACACTTCCCAGTAGACCAGGTTGCTCCAGCCTGGCCTTAAACACTTACAGGGATGAGGCTTCCACAGCTTCTCTGGGCAAACTGTTCCCAGTCCCTCACCACCTTCACAGTCAGGAATTAATTCCTATTATGTAAACTAAATCTACTCTCTTTCTATCTGAAGCCATTTGCCCTTATCTTGTCACTTGCTGGCCTTGATCAAAGTCCCTCTCCAGCATTCTTGGATCTCCCTTATGTACTAGAAGGGGCTCTAACATGCCACTGTAGCATTCTTGTCTCCAGGCTGATCACCTCCAACTCTCTCAGCCTGTCTTCATGGCAGAGGTGCCCCAGCACTCTGAGCATCCCCATGGCCTCATCTGGACTCACTCCAACAGATCCATATAAGTGGACTTCAAGTTCTCAAAATATGAAGTCTTTTACCTGTACAGAAATTATTTCCAGACACACCAAAACTATTTGTGTAAAAAGTTGCAGATGTTACAGAGTGATGCAACTTAATTTTGAGGAACATATAGAGACTTATGTAGGTCTGCCAAGAAATACAAGTTCAGAGCCTGTAAAGGTCACAGAGTCACTGTGATTTTCAGGGCAGGAAATACTGTGCCATTCCTCCCACTTTTGCACCTCTGCAAGAGTCATTCCTTGTCATCAGAAGAGTCTTCATAGCCACATGTCCTTGTAAAGTCACAGATCCACCACAACTGATGATTCAGCAGGACCCTCCGGTCTGAATCCTGCATGAATCCAGTAAGAGAATTTCTAGAAAAGTTAACATCAGATTTATTTCAGGGGGGCAGTTTGGGAGCAGATTTCTGACATGGAGTCAAGGTAAATCCACTTCACAACATTATTGGATTAGCCCTTCTTGAAGTTTAATTAAATTGGTTTTCCTTCTATTAACTGTTATTTCCTATAACTAGGAAATGGCAGATGAGAATGAACCTTCATCTCATTACAGTTTAAAAAGTTAAATCCCTTCTTCTGTCTCTAATGCTGAAAAATATGCATTATTTTATATTAATCATGCAATTGGATTTCAAGTTAACAACTTTAGAATGTGTCTTTTTGTCCGTGTCTCATCCATGGAGATTACCCCCTTTTCAAGTATTAAAACCATTACTGGCTTGGGTGATCAAACAGGAAGGGAAGAAGCTTGCACTGCAAAACAGGCAATCCCAAAGTGAGTGTAGTGCACTAAGTTGAGTGAGAAAACAAAAAAAAAAAATACTAAAAAAACCCAAGTGTAACAAACTTTGTAACCTTCTTCACCATCAAGCATGTTGAACTATATTTAGATATAGGCTACAAGGCTTTTCCTCTTTCTTCCTTTTCAGAAAAAAACTTTTAAAGTTTCTTCAGTTTTAGAGCATGAGGAGGTCTAGTGAGTTTGACAGGACAATTCACAAGGAAATGGATGAGAATGTTGCAGAAATATTCAACTATACTAGTGCACTGTCAGTGCAGAAATGCCTTTGAAAAATACAGTTCTAAGTTGGAATATGAGCTTGATCAGAGGAACAGGGAGAAGTGCAATTGTCTAGGTAAAATAGCAAAGATGGATTGTAAGAATGGAAAATTCCAGAAGAATATCCTTCTAATTGCCAACTCCAGAGACATGAACACAGCACCCTGGAGGGTGCCTGTGAATGCCTGGCTCTCTGAGGCACTATTAGGCCCCTGCAAGACATGACTTCAGTAGAGCCCATGGAGCCTTCTTCTTGCTGTGCCCAGGTGAAAAGGAAAGGACATGGTAGCAATAAGAATTTTCTACTTCATGTACAAACTGAGAATTTTGGTATCAATTTTAAAGTGAAACATTTAGAACAATAGAAAAAAATGATACTTCATTGTTCCAGATTTCAGCTGCAAAAATGAAAATGTCCTCTTGGCTGTATGTAGCTGACTGAGGGCTAGAGACGCCAGTGAGGCATTTTTGGCCCATCTCACTCTGCAGGTCTTGCAAGGGGAACAGTGGCTGGATTGTGCATAGCTCCACAGTGTTGTGAAAGTTGTGCTAATGATTTTGTGAAAGGTCTCAGAATTCAAAATGGAGACTGGGAATTGCCTCTGGTTCATACTACCTCCTGATACATACTTCAGGTTCATTCTGAAGAGTGCTGCCTGGACCCATCCAGAAACATGTTTAAAACCATTCTGACAATTTCACAGCATAAACAGTTGAAATCCAGTGCCTGAGAATATTTCTTGGTGCTTTTTAATTTATTGGTCTAGATTTATCTTCTGTCACTCATATTATGAGCTCTCTGGGAAAAAAAACCCCATCCTTGTCTTGCTACTCCTCTATACTGAAAATAATAGAGATGGATCTTATGTTGATCGGTAGGGTGCTTCCCATAATGTACATGTGTAATGGTAATAATTATTATGATGGATTAAGAGACAAAAAAAACCCCTGGTTCTCCTGTGAAAAATAGCTAGTACAGATGTTCAATTATTTTTTAAAAAATCCTTTGTGTTTAAGAACTTCACTGGTAGTATTGGGGCTCACACTTTTGAGACATCTTTTGTTACTTTCTTCTTTTTTTCACCAGAGTGATTCTGGTTTCTATGGTGGACTAAAAGAGGTTCTGCCATTCAGATCTTCATATGAGTTATTTTGAGTCTGACCAAAATTAATAACAGAAATTCAGAATAATGCTGATTCCCACAATGCTTATAAAAGCATTTTGTAAAGCAGAAGACTGTGATAAGAGGCTGCAATGTCATTGGATTACATCTGATTGAGAAATATCTAATTTGTTGATTAACAATCACCAGAAAGATATTTTATACTTTCAAGATTATGAAAAGGACTACCTTTCAATTTACTGCTCATCTAACCATTTACTAGTAATGCTATATGGAACACGTAATCACATAATTTACTTAGCAGGTTGTACTTGCCCTTGAATTTTGTTTGATGCCAGTAACATCATGCTTTGACACCAGTAAGGTCATGCCAATTCATACAAGTTCATTTGGCTCCTAGTGCATTCATTTGTAACAAAACCTTCTTGTGCTAAGGAAACCAAGACAGAGATTGCAACTATCATAATTTTCCACTGATCTATAGTTATTCACTTATCTCTGCATATATGATGTATAGCCTTGATGACAAAGCCCAAGGGTACTTTTCTTATTTAATGGTACTTCTCATTGTTAAGTATTTTTATTTAAAGACTGCATATTTTTCTAGTTTAATTTTCTTTCTGATATCCATATAAATTTTTTTAAAATTTCTTTACTTAAGGTGTCTGCTATGCTGTCAGAGAAAAAAAGCTTTCCCTCCACATTACAAATTGCTTCATTGGCAAAAGATGTGTGGTGTTAGACAAACAGCCCCAGTTTCTTTCTTTTCCATTCTGTAAAAGGAAGAAAAGTGTTTTATTTTATTCAACAGAAATGTAAGGAAGACTGATTCTATGTATTGGTCTGGAGATACTTACTATCTGAAGGTTTACACAGAAACCTGTGAGAAGTACATTGTATTCACTCTTTCTGTAAGAGGGGTTTTTGAAAACTTACAGAAGTTAGAAAACAGTTTGGAAATTTAGAAATGAAATAGCTTTCATTACACCATGTATATTTACCATTTCATCACTATTTACTAACCTTTTTTTTTTTTTTAACATGCCTTTCCACATCAGACTTTACCAAAAAATGTGCAAAACGTTTCTGAAAAATCTGACAGGATTTTCTAATTATTTTATTACTCTTCATACTGCCTGTAGTGAAAGAGCAGGGCCACCAGAAAGTAAATATTTTTATTCCATCCTCTTCTCTGCAGTTTAACATTATTGAAAGGAGGAGAACAAATAAATGAAATAGAAGTCCACAAGTTGGATTTCAGCAAGCTGAGGATGTATATCAGTGTTATCACTAAGATTCTCACTCAACCAGATGTAAATTTGTAGATGTAGTTTGGTGATAGCCAAGCAGGCTATCAGTGCCCACTGCAGGACCACTTGCTCCATTAGAAAAAGGAACCTCAAAGCTCATTCCTGTTGTCTATTGCATTGTGTGTGCCAGCAGTGGGGATTTCTGATGGGCTCATGCTGAGTCATGGCTCTTCCAGCCAACAAACCAAAGACTTTGACACACCAGCTGTGCTTCACAAGCCAGAGCAGAACATCAATCAGCTAGGGACATTTCTTTTTTCTCTGCAGATATTGCCACTGAACTGTACCCACTTCCCATGTCACTCAATTAAGCTAACACAACTTTTTACAGGACATTAAAAAACCCTCAAAACCCAACCCCAAACTCTCATGTTTTCATATCAGCTTGGTCACATAGTCAAAGTAGATCTAGACTCCTATGCATCTTTTAATTTTCTTTGATTACCATAGGCTCCAAAATTTCAACCCCTAATGCTACAATCACACCTTTCAGTGTGACAATGTTTTGCAAATGCTTCATCCTACAGCTTGAAACAATCACATCCCTGATGCAGACCCTGCTAAAAAAACCTGAAAATTAGCATTTCTGGAAGAGATGATACCTAGCAGAGAGGGACATGGCAAAGTTCTAATATGTGACACATCTACAAATGTAATTATTTATTTCATTATGTTAATATCAAAGCTATGACTATTCGGTCTCAAGCTTCTCTTTACAAGTTATTTTTCATTCTCCTTTGAGGATTAGGACTAAGAGATCAGAAACCAATTTTGTAGAAAATCATCTTATTTTATTTATATTATTCAAATATTTTATTATTTGGCTACTGGCTGCTACAATCATTGTAGTTTGACCATGGCATTCTTTTGCCTGCTTTATTGTGGGGTTTTGTATATAATTTCCTCACAGAATGAAGTCAACCACTTAGAATTTTCTCACAGATTTTGTTGTTGCTGTTTATAGAAAACATGGCTAATCTACTAATTTTTTTTTTCTTTTTATATCTTCTTTGGATGAGATGTTGACTGTGAAATGATTTATAGCTCAGCATCACATACTCAGGAAAGACCAGGCAAGAGGTAATCACATATATCTGTGATCAAAATATCTGCCAATAATATGCACAGACAATGATCATCTGCTTGCACTTGGGGGATGCAGCTCTTTTTCCAAGCACTGCTTGGCTGGGACTTCTTTGTGTCCAGGTGCATTTTAAGAACCAGTTCTTGAGACATTAATTCATCCACTCTATCTGTCTAAATCCAAATATAGACAAAGAGGTACATATTTGGGTTTCTGTTAATGAGCAACATTGTTTTATAGTAAATAAATATAAAATAGAATACTTCCATGGGACTATATACTAATTTTGTTATCGTTTTCCCTAAGTTACATTAGTTTAGGCTTTGTAAAAACTCTGAAATTCTGCTTCAAATGAAAGTAAATTGAAACCAATATTTTTTTTTTTATTTTTTATTATTTTTCTTTTTTCCTTTTCTTCCTTTTCTTTTGAGCAAGGATTTGAGTAGATATTTGATACCTCTGACATGGGAGTTCACACCACTGCAATCAAGTCTATTTCTGTATGTCTACTGCCAGCCCTGAATGGCTTAGATTTTACTCCAAGCCTAGACTAACAGGCTACAGGGATCATTGTTTGAAACTATTTCCCACTCAGTTCTGCTTACAAACATCTTCACAGAAGCATTTTCCTTGCTTATTAATAAAGTTAGAAGTTGATATTCTGCTTAATCCTTTTTCTAGAATTAATTATTTTGCTAAATTAGGATCTCAGTAGAAAAAAAAAAAAATGAAACAGAAATGAAGAAATGCCAAGTACATCGGGAAAGAAAGATATTTGTAAATTGAAAATGACAGAAGTAGCTTAAAGTACTTTTGCCAGTTAATCAACCAGCTGAGATATACAGAAACAATATTGACTGTAGAGCCCCGTAATTACTCTTTCAAGCTTCTGTTACACTTTTGAAGTTCAGTTTATTTGTTTTTAAATTACTTTCTTTCAGCTATCTCCTACTTTTGAAGTGTGATAATGATAATATTGGCTGACATCACAACTTGTTCAAGATAAGAATTATCTGCTGCTGCAGAAAGTGAGTTAATCTGTAGCAGAATAATTCCTCAGCCAAAGATTATGACCCATTTCAAAGTTCAGTTGAATGCAAATGTTTAATACTAGTGTTGATTCTCGGTTTCAGTGTAAACATTTCTGTCCTGACAAGATGTGCATGAAATACAGTTTCTGCCATAAGGAATGAGAGATTTTTTTCCTTCAAATCAATGAAAGAAATAAAAAATGAGAAGAAAAACCATGATAGAGAGAAAGTTATTTGACCAGAGTGCCACACAAGATTAATTAGAATTAATGCATGGTGACATGAACTCTCCTTAGGCCACCCATTTCATCATAACTCTGCGAGTCTTAGAATCATAGAATCATTAATGTGTTGTATGCAAAGTCTACAAACCCTGTCAGCAATGGCTGTAAGAAGTGTTTTCAGAAGTGGTCAGAGATGATTTAGTTTCTGTACTCTAACATTCCAGGTATTCCATTATTTTTAAGTAAAATTATGTCCTAATAATTTAGGCTTAATGCATAATTTCAATTTTATTGCAGCAGGCATTCACAGTTTGGGCTGTATCAGAGGTGACTCCATACATGTTTTAGAAATGTATAATCTTTAGAGGGTTTATTTTTTGTCTCAAACTAAGAGATGGTTGTAGAAGTAAGCCAGATAGTTTTAAACATAGGAACATTTACTCATTAAACATTTTCAGAGCATGTTTTTCTTAAAACTTTCTTCAGTTATGATTTATAGATATTCAGAATAAATTTGCAGGACTGTTTTTTATTTTACAGACTTTTATTTTAAAGATCACTTTTATTTAAATAATTTCTAAAACATTTGACTCATTCCAAAGTGGATCTAAAAATCCGCAGACTCCTCTGCCATTTCTTTGCCTTCTCAAAGGTAGACAAATTCAATGAGAGATCTACAAATCAAGTTAAAAATCTCAAATAGAAAGATTTCAGCTACCCCATCTTATTTAGCTCTTGAGATATATCTGGTTTAGGTTATAAATGTGCCCTTAAATCCTGTCATGATAATCATGTTTAAAAATCCTCCTGTCATATTTAAATCTGCTATGATTTATAAGTCCTTTTGAAATTTTATGTCTCTGATTTTCACCCAAAGGGAAGATCTAGTAAAGAGTTCTGAGTTCATTGTGAGTTCAACCAGGTGGCACATTTCACGTGCCTACATCAGCTGTGGTAAATTCTCACTGTGAGCTTCAAGACAGCCCAAGTATCTCAAAAAGTGCCTCACCACATGGCTCAAAATTGAGTTTCCATGCTTCAATATTTTGGTTAGGAGCAGCACAGAAAAATTCAAATTACATTATTTTTCAATAGGTACAAAGCAATAAATATATTTCTGTTGCTCTTGAATTTTATTCCATTATGAATGGATAAAGGAGCTAAAGTCAGGATTTTTCTCTAAGAGTTAGAATGAAATTTGGTCACAAATTTTTTTTAAAAAATTGACTTCCATTCTTCCTTATTTAAATAAGAATCATCACAGGGAAATTATTTGCTTTTCAAGCTAAGGTGTGTCTGTATTCTAACCAATGTAAATTGCTTTAAGACAGTACAAAGACTATCTGCAGCACAGAGCAGATCAGGTCTAGTTGGTCTTAGAAAACCTAGGAACTATGTCATGCATTTTGAAGTCCTATTTAATCTGCTTGCACAATCTTTATGTCTGGGTATAATTTTGTCTATTTTTATACATTATTATTGATATTTATTCATCTGCCATTGTCTGCAATTTCTGTTTTGTATTACAATAAAATTCCCTGTTTGCTTGTGCCTTACTGAACTCATTTGTGCAACAGATATTGCAGATGCTTCATGTCTCTTTGTAAATTCAGATAAACTGAAGGGGATTGAGTCAATAGCAAGTATTAAATAGATTCCAGTTGTAAGCAGTGAGCAGTCAAAAGGGACTAAATTGACCACAGTTCTCCAGACTGGATGAGCCCATGGAGTACATGCATGACAGAGCATCATGAAATCATAATGAATAGAGAAATGTGGGTATAAAGTAGCTAAATCTAGGTGATTTTTCTCAGTAGTCAAGTTAAAGAAAAACAGATATGCCATTGCAAAATGTATAGCATAGCCGTGAAACCCAGTACCATAGAAACCTGTGTCAGTATTTAATGTTGAAAAAATGTTTTAAAAGCAATTAAATTCATAAGAAAAGGAATCTCTCCAGGTTTAACAAACAAAAGATAGCACTAGCTCAAAAACTCTGCAAGCTATAGGTTATTCAAAACACTAGGGAAATATACTGTGAAAACATCATCATGTATGTGTCTTATTCTTAGACTCTTTTCCTGTGACTTACTATTCAGCACAGTAAAACAGAATTCACAAATATACGAACTTCTGCTCTTGTTTTGATAGGGCATTTCTCACTTCCCTCACATCATTCTCCTGATGTCTTGGAGCTCTGCATGACTGGATGAGTTCAACAACTTTTAAACAAATAAGTAGTTCTATTTTTTATATATATTTAATATCCTGGGGACTCTCCTAAGGGGAATGTTCAGTATTCCCCCGAATACTTGTTCAGTATTCAGAGCTTAACAAACAGTGAACAAACCTGTGAAGAGTAGCAATAAGTATTTCACATGGTGCTTTAAGCAATTCAAGCATTTCAGAAGTTTTGAGGATTTTGAAATTTCATTCCCTTTTCTGTTATGTTGAAGTGGTGAGTACTCAAGCTAAATGGGCAGTGTTAACACAGCACTCTTCTGAGATAGGGAATAAAGTAGATCCAGTTATCCTTGTCAAGCATCAGCAGGGCTGGAAGTTTGCATTCAGAAATTCTAGTCTTACATGTTCGTGAACTACAGAAGCATTGAGTTGATTATCTCAGATGAAGGCTTTGTGAGGTTCACAACTGAACCTAGAATGGAATTTTCAAATCCAAATTTGCTTCTTTTTCTCACAAGGAATATGCATTGCTCCAGAACTGATTTTTGCCCATTTTTGTGTTCCTGCTATGGGGTGCAATTTAACAAAAGTATTGTATCATTTTTCAATCCATTGCCTTTCCATATCTTTTTTTCAATTTGACATGCAGTAAAGATGATTCTTGCATTAAAAGAGGGCAGTGTGAAGATAACTGCAACAGTTTAACACAGATGAAAAAGCCTTGTTCCCTGACCTGCTCAAACTGACACTTCTGCAGGCTCTGGTACTATCAGTAGACATCTCTACATCGCTCTATCTGGCATTTTTCATTTTACAGCATAGATTTAAGTAGTTAACACCTAAAAGAACCCCACCATTGCAAGTAAAATGGGAAGAAGTTCTACTAGAATAAGGAAATTTTTCTACAGAAGAGTATATCAGAGAAAATAAGATTTCTCCCGGGCCAAAGCCACTAACAACTTCGAGTTAAATGAGAATTCAGAGATACTTTAAATTACTTGCTCTGTCTATAGGAAACAGGATTGCAAATTCTGTAAATGTTTTTTTTTGCCTGTGACTGCAGTTTTCAGTTCAGGGACACTAATTTTCTAATAAGGAAGTTTTTAAAATGTTTTCTTTGATTTTCTAGACTAGCTAGTCCATTTCTGCACTAGGAAATTTTCTCAGGGCAATCCTAATGAGGCTGCTGCTGAAGCAGAGACAATCTTTTCTTTAGGAGACCTTTTGGTTAGGAGAATCCTCTGCTCTGTTGAGTGTCTGATTACACCCAGATTAGATAAAGCCAATTAAGCACTTACTACTTAGCAAAATTAATATCTAACCAGTTATATACATGGGTACATGGGAGTTATTAGAGGAAGTCAAAGGGTGACTTCAGTAAACATTCATGAGTACTTTCATATCAAATCAAAACTGATGTAACCAATACTGATATAAAATAGGGAAAAATAGGAAAAAAAATCACTTTAACTCTGCTAACTACCTTCTTATTTACTGTCTGATTTATTAAATTTAGCCTGGAGGAAAACTTCAAAGAATCATATTTATTTATTTATTTCCATCTGTTGTCTGTATACATTCCTTCTTCTCCCAAAATTTTGCAACTAAATGTGGCTAATGCCTAAGAGAACAGAATTTTATTTTTTTCAAATTATTCATGTTTATTAAGTTTAGATTAGTTCTAATTATTGCATTACTGTTGTTATATCAACATGATAATCCCTTATATTACATTACTAATAAAACCAAGAAATCCAAATTTTCTCACTTATCTACAGCGTTATAGTTTTACCCCTCTATTGACTCAGTCAAAACCATTGAGGTAGTCCTTGCAGATAATATTATAATATGTATACAATTACACATTCACAATTTTCTTATTCATTCCAAGCAGATTTTATATACCCAGTTTTTCCTTAGCTAAGTTAAAGTTCCATATGTACAGAAGATAGGGTACTGTGTGAGCTATAAGTTTGTATCATCATAAAAATTACCATCAGAAAAATATCACTAGAAAGTAAATAATTTATTCTCCTCCTATAATTTTTTGGAACACAATGTTTTCATGAGACTTCATCCAAACTCATTAGCAGTAATCGTGTTTTCTAGATAGCTGTGTGCCTCCCTTCCTTCTTGAACTTGTGAGGTCTAAATATAAAGAAGATTTCAATGTTTTCTGAGGTGTCTACAAAGTTTGTACAGAAATCATGTAGCTCTTTTTTTTGTTTGTTTTTCTTTCTTTGTGCATGCATTATGATGTCTGTTTATATATAAAAATTTCCAAAACTCATCAGGCAGCTGTAAAGGCTGTCATGATTTTACATCTTACCTTCACACAGTCATTGAACCCTCATTTCTCTTGCTCTCTTGAGAAACAAAGGTGTCTGCTCTAGAGCTCTGTGCTGGACTGGGAACTTCCAAGGGTACTTGTGCAAATCATTTCAAAGTCATTTCAGTCTCCAAAGGAGATGATGGGACACAGCACAAACAAACCAAAGGGGAAAAAAGAAAAATGAAAAAAAAACAAAGGTAGTGATTAAGTAGTTTTTAAGCCTTATCACTGAAAAGATATGATTATGTATCACCTGGAAGAAAGAGCAATCTTAGATACCTTGAAGAGATAAACAAGATTAAGTCTATTTTTTACCATATTCCTTACAACCTTACAATATCCAAAATCCCAGAATCATTGCAACTGTTTAGGTTGGAAAAGTAATCTAAGATCATCAAGTTCAATTGTTTACCCTAAAACTGCCAAGTCCACCATTTAACCATGACCTCAAGTGTCACATCTTCATGTTTTTAAATACCTCCAGGGATGGTGATTCCACCACTTCTTTGAGCAGCCTGCTCCAGTGCTTGATACACCTTTCAGTGAAGAAATTTTCCCTAAAATCTAAACTAAACTTACCCTGGCGCGACTTGAGGCCATTCCCTCTTGTCATATTGTTTGTTGCCTGGAAGAGGCAAACCCCCACTTAGGCAGATGAACTCACTTCAGATGGTTGTAGAGAGTGTTAAGGGCCCCATGAACCTCCTTTTCTTCAGGTAGACCCCCAGTTTCCTCAGCTACTCCTCACCAGACTTGTTCTGCAGACCCTCCACCAACTCCATTGCCCTTCTCTGGACATGCCCCAGCACCTCAGTGTCTTTCTTGCAGTGAGGGGCCCAAAACTGCACCCAGAACTTGAGTATAGCTTCACCAATAACCAGTACAGGGGTATGGTCACTGCCATGTCCTGCTGGACACATTATTCTGATAGAGGATGTGATGTCACTGACCTCCTTGACCACCTGGGCACATGCCAGCCAGTATTCAGCTGCCTGTCAACCAACATCCCCAGTGGGTATGTCTTTTCTTCTTGGTTAAAACAGTAACTTTCTTTTGTTGGTGGTCCACAATAATTTCTGCACGTAAAAGATAATCGAAGATTTGAAAAGAAACCTAGAAACATGAAGAGTAAGGGTATATTTTGACAAATCTTCCAGCAAAAGGCTCAATAGATCATGCATTCTGAAAAGTGCACTCACCAGCACCAAAATCAGTATGGATAACCCTGCTCAATAATTTCCTTTTCACCTGGCTGCAAATTTCATTATCAGATGGCAGTACTTTTAAAACCAACTGAAGTACTTACACATCCTGTACCAGCTTGCTCTGTAGCTGTCCTCTTACCAGTCATCTTTTGTCACATGCCCCAGTATGAATTTTACTCTTCCCTAAAGAAAAAAAAATGGTAGGGCAACTTTGCAATTCTTTGTATGAGCTAACAAGTGAGCTTGGAATTAGATTCTTCACCTGGAAAAGCAGAAATTCTCCTGTTCAGGAAGGAATAAAAAAAATGAAGTGATATTCCAGACCCTGAAAATGAATGAACAGAAAAATAAAGGCTCTGGTCTATGTAAATAGACATCTGGTCTTAGGAATTTATTTTGTCCGCAGTTTTTAGATTGCATTGCTGAACCTAATCTGTACCAGAGCCCATCAATGTCTACAGTTATTAACAAAGCATTATAAGGTATGTGTAATATTGTAAAAATATTTACTGAAGAATCCACCAGGGCTTTATTTCTATCAGTTCTTTTGTTATTTAAGTAATCTTTTCTATTAAACTGTCTGACTGCACATGGCAGAGCTTGACTTATGCTTAAATGATATCCCAATGAGAAACACAAAATGAAATGGGATTCCCTTTATAAAAGAATGCATAAATAAGCACACTTTGAAGAAATGAATCAAAGGAATGTGAAAAAAAAGCCCTAACAGCTTGCTAGTGAAACACATTTTTTGTATTTGAAAACCAAATTAAAATTCAGCTATTTCATTAAGAACACTTAAACATGGTACAGTTTCCTTGCATTTAAATCAGTGGAGCTAGGACGAAGTTTTGATCTTCTGCATCTTGACTGCTCTTCAAATTACTAGAAGTATAATCAAAAAATGTTCAGAGAAAAAGGGTTGTGGCTAATGCCATCAATATTGACAATAATTTTTTACTTACTGCAGCACTCAAACTTTCTTGTTATACATTTCCATATTTTTCTCAATTCAAATTTTCAAAAGAAGATATATAGTTGTAGCATTATAATTATGAGCATTTTCAATTATGCATGAATGAATGTGAAAATAAAAGACACAGACTAAAGATCACAGAAGGGAACAGAGTTACAGGGTTATTCAATCTGGTAGCCTTGCCATACTAAAAAGTAAAGTGAAAAAAGAGATAGAGGGATACAAGTGGCAGATTTTTGTTAATGTATTCATCCTGCTGTCTACATTAGTGCACATTCATAATGGTAAGTTTATAGAGGTATTTATCTTACAGAATTTTTGTTCCTACAAAGCACCTATTAAAAAATCTGTCAACTCATTGAAGTGATATATTTACCCTCAAACCAATATGAATTGTGATTAGAGCAGCGTATGCATTGATAAAGTGTCATGAGTCTTGCTTCTTAAACTTGGCTGATTGATCTTGAAAATATATGATTCATGCAATCCAGGTAACAGGCAAAATGTTTTTCTGAGCAGTTATGTATCCTACAACACCAAAATACCTGAATCTTAAACAGTTATCTTGACAAGACCACGATTACTTTGCAAACCAGATGGTTGTGCTCTCAGTCAGAAGGACCTGGCAGCTAGAGAAATAGCCTGACACAAACCTCAGGTTCCTCGAAGGGAAAATGTTAAATCCTGGCCACAAGGATAATGAGCCTCCTAAACTAGCACAAGCTGAGAACCAACCAGCTCCAAAGCAGCTTGACAGAGATGGACCTGAGTGTCCTGGTGAACAAGAACCTGAGCAGGGGCTGTCAGTGTCCATTTGTGGTAATGACATCAGCTTCCTAGAGTGTATTAGGCAGAAAAGTGACAGCAGGTTGAGTGAGGCATTTCTTCCCCTCTGCTAGAGGTCCTGGTAAGACACACCTGGAGTTCTGTGTTCCTTTCTGAGCTCCCTGGTACAAGACAAATGTGGACATATGGGATGAAGTACAGCAGGGAGAAACATAGATGACTTAGAGACGGAAGCATTTTTAATTTGTTGAGAGACTGAGGTAACTAAGTATATTAAACCTGAAGGAAAGTAAGCTCAGAAGGAATGTAAACACATGAACAGATGGGAAGCAATAAAAAAGGTGAAGCCACAACCTTCTCAGTAGTACCATGATAGTTGACAAGAGAGGATGGCTACAATTTGCAATACCAGTTAAATGTGATAAAAAAGTTCCTTTTAAAATTATTTTTTTTTACCTTGGCAAAAATGTTCAGCACTGGTACAGATAGCCTGAAGAGAATATGGAGTCTCTAGCAGTGGAATTGCCCTGAGCAACCTAGTTCACCTTGCTGTTTCCAGAGATGCCATTCTCTCCCATTGATTCTATTATTCTATGAAGGAGAGCTTAACACCAAACTGCTGAAAAAAATAGAAGGACACAGGTCCTTTAGTGTCTACATAGAGAAAAATCCTCCAAAACAAATAAAAATCCTCAATCTGACTGCAGTGGTCATTACTGTAAGGCCTGCTTAGTGTGAGCAGATAAGCAGTGGAGTTAGGAAAATTATCTTATTCTGTTCCTCCTGGTTGCCCCTCAGGTAACCATAAAGTATATGAACTGGATCCTATGTTTCTTCTTTTTTTTTACTAAATTACAAAGCTCAGTTCAAGACTTTTGAGAAATGTCATCATTTGTCATTATGGTTACCTAATTATGCAAAGTACAACCATTAGAAAGCAAAACAGACAGTAAGCTGAGTAAGATTAGTCTGGAGCATTAGATGAGTCACTGAACCAACCACACTAGCAGCTATTGGCTTATCCAAAGATCACTTAAATCTTTTTAGAGGCTTCAGTGGATTTTGGATCAGCTCTCAAAAATAGAAGTTGCTTCATTTTTCTGAATAATTTTAAAACACACAAAAACTCTTTAATCAAGGCTTTTCTGAAAAGAGTAGGACACATGAGGAGGACAGAGACATGCTGCTATTTATATTCTAGTTTCTTAGAAAATGATCCAACACTCCAGTTTCAAGAGACCTTTAAATAGCCCCTGAATAGGCAGGCAAGCATCATCCACCAAACCAAATTCCCATATATATTTTATGTATTTTAATATTTTTCTAAGTAGGCTGGTAAAATAACAACAACAGTGGGTATGTCTGAATCATCTACCTGTTTTTTTAATACCATCACGTTTGAAGGGGCAATGTGTAATTTTTTTTTCTTACAGCTATGTTTTCTTTATTTATAAGAGCCATAATGATATTTAGGTTTTCTTGTTCTTTTTTTTTTTT
>VZRH01006196.1:97419-110332 GCA_013397555.1 Urocynchramus pylzowi
TTTTTTTTTTTGGGGTTTTTTTTTTTTTTTTTTTTTTTTTTTTTTTTTTTTTTTTTTTGAGGGGGGGGTTTGGGTTTGTTGTTTTTTTATTTTTAGATAAAACAAAACATTCAGTCAGACCTTTTAACAAATAATTTTCCAATTACAATAACAATGCTTCAGCTTACGTTTATTGCAGTAAATGATCTACTGCTATTTTGGCTGCTCTGTAGATATTTACAGCTTTAGAGAGAGGTGAATAGGTTTTCTTTTAGGAACTCTGGCAGCTTCTTAAAAGACTAAAGGGAAAAAAAACAAGATGTTTATTTAAATTTGCATTCAAAATAAAATCTACTTCAGGCAACATGCCATGGGAAACAGTCTTTCAGTGGTATTTAAAACATAGACCTGTACACAACTTAAAACAGCAGATAATTACATGAAAACTATGGTTTTCTCTCATGTATTCATGTGTCTTAAAATATATATGTTTTAAATGAGAAGACAATCCTATCTTTCGGCAACACAAAACAAGGTATGTTGTAAAATGTGTAATGCAAAAATCATTCCAAAAACATTAGCCCCTTTGGAACCTTCTGTTTCAAAAAATGTTGTATGTTCTGGAAACAAGAATTGTTAGAAGAAGTTTGTTTTCACATAATTATAAATACTTTAGAGACAATCATGAAACACACTCTAAGGAATAGTAAGCTTTGTATTATGAACACATTTGCAATGCTAATAAAAAAGATGAAAACAGGAGGTAACTAGCTAAAAACCAGTCTGAATGCTAAAAAGCTGAAAGTAGTGAGGCCCAGGAAGGTGGCTCTGAGATGTTAAACCTTCCAGCATGAATTAAAATCTGCCCCAGATTGTCAGTGACCTCAGAGATTTATAATATAAAGGCCTATACTATAATTTGAGCGACAAAAAAAAAAAATTAAGTCTATCTGTCCAGCCTTCCACTCCCCACTATCACAGATCCAGAGGCTTATTTTACTAGACTATGAGTTTACTTTTAAAACAATGAACATTATCAAGGGCACATCGTTAATTTTTTCATGGACTTGATACCTTCAAATGCTTTATTTGCAAACCTGCAATTCATAAATTACAAAGAAGCCAGTTTTTTGCATGACTGGTTCACTTGCAATTTTCAATTTGTTAACAGGGTTTTTTGTTTGTTTGTTTGTTTGTTTGTTTTGTTTTGGTTTGGTCTGGTTTTTTTGTTTAGTTTAGTTTAGTTTAGTTTTGTTTTTGTTGTATTTTTTTCTTGTTCTTGTGAGTTTTTTATTTGTTTTGCTTTTTTTCTTGTTTTGGGGGTTTTTTGTTTGTTTGAGCTTTTTTGTTTTGTTTTTTGTTTTGTTTGGTTTGGTTTTAGTTTGGTTTGGTTTGGTTTTACTTTGGTTTGGTTTGGGTTTTTTTTCTGTTTGCTTGTTTCACACAAAAAGTTTTGTTTCATTTTCATTTCTGCTCTGGAACCCATTTCAGGAAATTCAGACTATTTACCTGAAAGAAAACAATTTATCCAACTTACATGATAAGGACAGCTTTATCCAAAATGAAAGGGATGAAAATTGCAGGAGTCACCTACAAATTTTGTTGAACTCAATATTCAACAAAGTAACTGTGAAACAGAGATAACACAGTTTGACTACAAATTTGGGACTGGGGATCACAAGAAAGATCCCAGCAAATCTTATTTCCACACTCAAACCATTATAGTGAATACACAGGACAAACTGGAAGTACATCAATTTGGCAAGTAATGTTAACTCAGGGGGGTTTATAATAAATAAGCATTTACATTACAGTATTATTGTAGCTTTGAGAGAAGAATAGAATAAATTAAACAGATTTATCTTAAGATTTCCTTGCAAATAGTTAAGCCTGGGAAGCTTCCATTGTTATTTGTATAATTATTGTGATTTCTACAACTGCAGACAAAATTCATGAAGCAGAAGAATATTTCTGAATCGGTGAAGACTTATTGAAGCCTATTTGCCATATGTTATTCAGGTGGTGGGACCTGGAGACAATTTCAGCAGTCAGCTACACATAAAAAACTAGTGAGTGGCATCCCTGGCCATAGTATGGGGGTTGGAACTAGATGACCTTTGAGGTGCCTTCCAACCTAAGCCATTATATGATTCTATGAGTTGTGGTATCCTTATAGACATGCAATAGCATATACCAAACCAGGCTTTCTAGTGTGACTCAATGGGGGGAAAGCCTGCAACAGAGGCTGCAGGAGAGAAAAGGTGTGAAAAAGATCAAGATACAGAGTGAAGATGAATTACATCTCTTGATACTTACAGGATAGGTAGACATTTTGCAGGCAATGGTCCTATAAGACTGGTAGCTTGAATGGTGATTTCCCTGAGATACAGTAGAGACAATCAAAACCATTTCAGGTCTTGAGAAATCAACATTTTTCACACATTAGCCTTTGGAAGTGATTTTTTTTTTTTTTAAGAAAGGCTGATAATTTTTGGAAAAAAAATAAAAGAGCAAATGAGTTTTTATTTAGTGCTCAATTTTGTTGAATATGGTTTGAATCAAAAAGCATCTCAGCTCTAGTTTGCATGTTCAAAATCTTTGTTTGCCAAGTACAAATAACACAATTAAGATACCAAAACCAAACTATTGCTAGAATCTTTTATTCTTTGCATAAGAACAATTTCCATTGAGTACATATAAATATTTAAACTCTTGGCAGACACCATATTCTTGCAGAGTAGAACTTCTAAGAAATTCCTTTTCCTTTCAAATCAGTGCTTCCTCTATTCAACATGTAGCTGTAACCTATCAAATTGCTAAGAGACACTTTGATAAATTTAGAGTGGTAATTTAAGGGAAATGGGAATGGAAAGAAGGAAAAGGTCACAAGTTGTAAATTGTTATTTAGAAAATATCTGTTCAGGTCCCCAGTAAATATGCCAGAGTAGGAACCTGTATCAGATTATGGTTTGTAATCTCTTGTCAACCAGCTATTCCTCCTTGAAATTTTACTGTGAGGGTGGTGCTATGCTGGCCCAGGTTGCCCAGAGAAGTTTTGGATGACCCATTCCTGGAAGTGTTCAAGACCAAGCTGGAAGGAGCTCTGAGAAATGTGATCTAGTGGAAGGTGTCCCTGCCCATATCAGGGGAGTTGGAATGAGACGGTCTTTGAAAGTCCCCTACCTAAACCATTTTATGATTCAATTAATTTTTCTAGACACCTGCCCCTGCCTTTTTTATACCATGTTGTGTCTTTTCAACTTCATTAAATCTAAAAAATATCGCTAATTTTTACTTACTGGTAACGGATATTTTGATAGAATCTTGAAGATCCAGTCAAGATGGAGAGCAGTTTGTACTGGTTCAACACTATCTCTGAGATCTAGTTACCAGCTCAAAGACTCCAAACAGACAAAGCAGTTGTGTTCATTTAAAGATTACAATGCTCTTTATACTTGTAATAAAGTGGAATTATTAGTACTAATAATGTACTTTTCTATTTTAATAAGAATTAGAGATCTTCTGAACTAGAAAATATACAGTAATGAAAACACACTTTTTAGAAGTTAATTTATATTTTTTGGGTCTGAGAAGACCCTGTAAAAGAATGAAACAGGTTGATGTTACATTTAAAAGTTTTTAAATAAAGAGAATTTAATTTATCTTTCCAATAATCTGTATTATGGTTTTCTGGTTATTTATTTTTTCATTTTATGTCACTGAAAACAGTACAAACATGTAGGCACGGAAATGCATTGCTTACACAGTACAAAAAATTACTCTTTATTCTGAGTGAAGTACATGTTCTCTCCATCTAATCTTAACCCTCTAAATGAAATTATTCATTCCAGTTCTTACTTTAGGATGTTCTGATGAACATGGAATATATAGTTCCTTTCCAGACCAGTTCCAGCCTGGATATCTGATTTACTCCTTTGGTTATGCATCCCTCCAGACTGCCATAGGGACCAAGTCAAGGGATTACCTAGCAAATGACTAGAGATTCAGCTTTTGGAGACCCTGATTTCAATAATTCTTTCAGTGTTTAACAAAAATTTAATTTGATTTTTATTATACATTCTAACTTATTTATGTTTTCAGTCAGAAATAATCTTAGTATCCTTGTGTTTTCTGCCTACCCTTATGAACACAAGCAGGGAACACACGCATCTGCACAGCCAAAAGTCAGGATATTTTAGCTTCTAGCAAACTGAACATGCCCAAAAATGTTTCCTGACATGGAGGCTAAATACCATGACATGGCTTTAGATACAAGGAGGCTGTGTAGAAACTGACTATTGGGAACCACCTTTAGAATGTATTGACAGCCAAACTCTGCCAGGGAACTGTAGAGAAAGGCTGGCAAAATTTATGCCAAAGGACATATTAACAGCTTAATGACCCTGTAACTAACTCCAGTGCCTAGGAACCTTCCTGAGTCCATGGGTTTTCCTACCATGTGCAGTCTTTGTGCTGTTTTCATCTAAAAATTGATTCAGGCATGTCGGGATCTTCTCTGCTGGAGATGACCCCAGGTGTTGGTGGAAGCCGCTTTTCCCAACCCAGCTGTCCAAGAAGGAGTCAGGAGTCTTCTGCTCGTGTTCTCAGTGATGTTTATTGTTTTTTATCTAAAATATTTTCTGTCTGGCCCGCCCAGCTCTGGCCAGCAGGTCAGTCCAAGGCGCACTGCCTCCCACGGGGCTGGTGCCATCTTTTATGCTATGAACTACGTATTAGATATTTACAATTGTGTAGCAGTCCCTAACACCTATATTAGACAGTGACTTTCTACTCTGAACCAATCTAAAAATGCCAGCATCACCTAAAAGATGGACGTTAGGAAGAAGGATAGGGCACGCCCTAATCCCTCCATCTTAGGGTTTTAAACCTCCCCTGTACCAAATCCCAAATTTTCTCCTTTCACCCTATGACTACTGCTACTGTGTTGTCTAAACTTTTGTGACTTGTGACTCCTCATATAAGCTTGGTGATTTGTTCCATGGGCTGAAATCAAAGCCCCAAGTGTTTTTGGCTTCCTGCCAGGGCTCCCCAGACCCCTGTCCGGGTTCAGGGCACCAAGAGGAATGTCTTGGATTCCGACACAGGCACATTTATGACACAGACTTAAATTATTAGAAGCTTTTAATATTTTTTATATAGTTTTAAACTGTATTTATGGCAAGGACATAATATTGTAAATATCGGTTTCATGTCTGTACACAGGGTCAGAACAAAACTTTATGAACCACTCAAACCACTGAAGCCAGGAATATGTAGCTTATCCTAAATAATATTAAGGTTATAAGAAAGACTAACTGCTAAATCAACGTGTCCACTTCAGTCTCAGTGAGCTGTTTGTATAGTTTCTGAAGGCAGTGCTTGGCTGAAATACACTTCTTTTTTTTTCTACCAGTGCCATTTTTGAACGAATTTTCCTTTGTTACAAATTGGAGTAAAAAAGGAAAACAAGATTGCATTTCATCTCTGGAAGGGAAGAAACAAAATTCATATTTTCAACAGGGAAAATATATTGCCAGTTTTGTTCATCTCTCCAGGATAAAGTAATTTCAGCCTAGTACTCTGTGCTTTGCTTTGACTGGAAAAAATATGAATGTTGTTTTTTTGGTTTGTTTGTGGGGCAGATTTTTGTTGCTTTTTGTTGTTGTTTGTTTTTTTGGGGGGAGGGGGTTAATTAAAAATTCCTCTACTGTGTTTTTTTTTCTCTTTTAAGATCACATATTCTACTAGAAGGGTTGAATGGGAACCTCCTAGTCACCTTGAGTTTTCCCATCTCCACAAAGTGACTGAATTCCAGACCAAGTTAGTTATTTTCTTCATTTTCTATTCTGATCAGCAATTTACTAGGTATTCAGAACTTAGCAACAAAATTTTATTGAAAATGACTCTTCACTTTAACTCAGTATAGATGCATAAAAGTGATAAATCAGAGTGGATCTTTTAAGGATCTTTTTTATTTTGTAATTTTTTAGGGTGCTACATTTTTTCAAGACAAATCTTTTTGTTTCTAACATGAAATCCCTGACCAGGATAGCACTAATTGCATTGCCTAGGCACATTGAGTAGGGATTTCATTTCACACATCACAAACTATCCACACAACCTTGTCACAGTAATATTTCATACATATATTTTTCCCAGCAAAGTCTAATGTCCCTATCCTAGTTTCACAGTCCACTACCCTGAAACAAAGCTCTGTTAAATCTTAATAAAAAAGAAGAAAAATTAAAAAGATCAAAAGGGTCGGTGATTTCTCTCAGGCCATTGTCCCTGAACTTGATAAAGGTTTCCTCAACTTCAGCTGGACTCAAGGGACAGGACTTTGGTAGTCATCAAAGGAAGGTGTTGCTGATAACAGCTCATCCAAAATAAAGGAAAATTAGGTGTAGAAAGACAAAGAATACTTAGGGTTTAGTGGCCATTATAGAGTTTAATAAAATTTTGGTTGTTATTCACTGTTTTTGTAGGAATTAAATCTTTGAAATTAAATTTTTTTAAAATTGATACAAATTGCCTTTAGATCAAAGACAATTAATTTTAGCGCTTAATGGGTCTTGGATGGTTGCTAATTGTTCTCTATTGATTTCATGCACCTGTTTTACCTCAAAAACACACGTTTCAATCAGTAATATGATGAGAATATGGGAAATTTCCATTTTTTCCATTTGCACACATGGTATTTCACTAGGTGTGTCATAAAGGTCTTAGATTTCCTTTTGAAACACTTTTACAGGTCATTGTCAAAGTCAAAATACTAGTTGGTCCATTGACCTGTTATGGTGTATGCTTCTGTATATTGCTTTTCACCTCTATCTCTCAGGCAGGTGCACAATAAGGTGAAATGATGTTAACTCCTCCTATTTGAAATAGGGTCTTGTTCAGAAAATTGCTGCTCTCACAAAGTTATGTGATTGCTTGTTGTGGTTTGAAATTCACTCTTGCCTGTAAAATTTCTGGGGGGGGGGGGGGAAAGAAAGAATAAAAAATTATAGTAAGCCAGCCACCAGCTGCAGTAAATTCATGACAGTATGATAATTATTGGAACAATTGGTATCAAGATTGCAACACATTGGATGCAATGTTTGCATGAAATCAAAACAATTTGCACCATGCAATGGTCTGCTTCTCTTTCAATGTCTTGAAAAGCAGCTTTTGATTGAAAGTCTGATTACTAGAAAAAATATACCAGGTATTTAAAAGTGTGCATTCAGAGCAATACAGACTTTGTTACAAAGTAAAGCCTTTTCTGCTTTGGAATCAGAAATACAATATACTAAGCACACCCTTTTTCACAGGACCATTGGAAAGACCTGGACCAGAATAAATTTTCTCTCTTGATTGTTTTAAATGCCTTTTAGAAACTGCCATTTCACTCCAACTATTTTTAAGAGACTCTGAATCTGTCAAGATGTGCTTTTTCTCTCGATTTATTCCTTTGAAGGGGACATGGCTGTTCAGGTAACAGTCATTGCAAACCTGATAACACAGGCATATCAGTAATGTTAGCAGGTGTACTTTCACAATGTAGAAAGCAACGTACTATTTTCCTGCAATTCAATGAACTTTCCTGATTTGTGAGGAAATTTAGTGCATTTAATAGACGCACTTGATTTGGCAATCTTTAAGTGTCTGAACCTTGGAAGAAGCTTTGCAGGCATTTCGATAGTTTTGCAAAACATTTCTGAAAATTTTTATCCTGTGTATATATTGCTTTCTATTTTTCAATGTACTGAGATAATATTCAATGTCTTAGAAAGAATCAACTTTTGATAAACAAAAACCAAAATTGCATTTTTTTCTTAAATGTATTAATGTTTTTACTACAACTTGCATTCTTCAACATTATTTGACAGGACAATTAAATTTCCATGTCACGAACAGCAGAGTACTGTTGGGTGCTAGCTCAGCAGTTTGGCTCTGGATGTGTGTAAGAAGATGTCTGCATCTCAAAATGTGTGTGCTTAGGCATCTATAGATCCATTAAACCAGTGCTGATATTTCAGACTTTTCTGACACAAAATTAGCCCTGCTACTAACAAATTAAAGTATGCTTTCATTGTAGCATATTTGTTTATGGTATCTAACAATCTGCTCTGCCTGAGTGCCTGGTACAGATGAAACCATTGCCTTCTGCTTGGCAAGTCAAACAAATGCCACTAAAGGATTGTTAAGCTATGATAAAACCATACATTAAAATCTGTGTTCCTGGACTCCTCTCTTTGGTGCATCTGTTCCAATCCTCTGAGTATTGAGGATGGAATTCTTCAATGGATTTCTGTAGAGTCAGTGGCTTTTTTCTGATGTCTGTCCGTAGAGTCTGCCCTTGGCTAGAGTATTACAGAGAAAAAGCAAACACCCTGAGCTGGCTAATTAATGGAAATACAAAAAGCTTACTGCCAGGGAATCAAATGTTGGCAAACAGGTCCCTTTAGGCTCTTTCTGAGAAGGCTGGCAAATGCAAGCTGTCTACACATTTGGCTTGGGATAAAACACAATGCTAGACATGGGCTCTTTAATTTTCTTCCATGTAAAAAATTCTGCAATAGCTTGCATGGTTTAGATTGACTTCAAGGCAATTATGCAGGGTGCAGGCCAATATGGAATTCACTCTGCACAATCATATGTTTCATATTGGATTGTCATTCACTTTGTAACTCCAGAGTATAACTCAGGAATTAGTCTGCCAAAGAATGCAGTTATATTTCTCTTTAAAGCAGATAAAAAAGTGAGAAGAGTACAGAGCCTATATTGTGAGGCCAAGAGATGGAAAAAAAGGACCATGGAAGTTGAGTGGTATGGTTTCAAAAGTGCATGTACTGCAAAAAAACCCGACCTTCCATTTCCCAATGAGATAATTCTTTGATATGGCTCTAATCTAACCCATGCTTTAAGCCTGCAGATCTGTCCCTTACAGTGAAAATACATGAACACACGAGTTGTTTTTTTTTACTTTTTACCCACAGAATAGATAGACACATATCTTCACAATATAGTACTAATTTGGTGTGCAGAAAAAAGAGTAAATTATACTCATTTTTATTTTATTCACCAGCTGTAATACTGAGGAGTTTTCCTTTGGAGCACCTCATCTACCTTGCTCCACTCCTCACAATTAACTTAAAATATCCTCAGAGAAATATCGACCAGCACTGAAAGATTAGAATAACTCTGTACATCCAGAAATGAAATGATGAGTCTGCGTAAGAGAAAAATAGCCCATTTTGGCATGGATGACATCATAGAGGCCTGAATCTTAAACTGGCATATTGGTTATGCCCCACTTTCATATACCTGATCCCAGTTACCATAGAATCATAGAATGGCTTGGGTTGGAAGAGACCTTAAAGATGATCTGGTTCCAACTCCCTGCCATGAGCAGCAACATCTTCACTAGGTTGTTTAGAGCTTCATCCAGCCTGGCCTTGAAAATTTCTAAGGATGTGGCATATCCATCCTTATAGTAAAGAATTTCTTTCTAACTCTAACCTAAAATTACCCTCCTTCAGTTAAAGGCCATTCCCTGTTGTCCTATCACTACGTGCCCTTGTGAAAAGTTCCACTCCAGCCTTCTTGTAAGTCCCCTCTAGTAACTGGAAGCCCCCTTTATGTACAGCAGACATTTGTATCATGTCTTCTTCCATTTTTAGTGCTTATCTCCATCACATGGGGTCTGTGCTCTTTCTATTTGTACAAGAAGTTTCAGATGTCCTGGGTTTGATCGTGCAGCATGGAGAAATTTCTGGTCTCAGTAATTTCTGCTGCTATGAAATCTGATATTCAGCCAAGTGCAACAGTCTCACTGGTTGTGCCCTGTCATCCCCATCATCAGTCTGTCTCAGTTGCTCTATGCATGAACCATTGAATAGCTCAAGTTGGGAGGATCCCAAGGAAGGGTTTGAAGGGTTCATCAAGTCCAATTCCTTGCTTCTCACAGGGGTATGTAAAACTAAACTGTATGACAAAGAACATAATACAGACAGTCCTTGATGTTGCAATAGGGTTGCACCTGCACCTTGACAGCTTCACACTCACTCTTATTTGCTGATGTAGAACTTTCTGTGCTCATCACTTAGAATATCAAATCATTCATTCCTTAGGCAAGTAGAGCACAGAGTTCACACTATCTCAAAAAAGCACCATTCTCTCCTAAAATTCCATAACCTTCCTAAATAGATAAGCTAGCGAAACCTACTAGGACTGAAAATAGTTTCACCCTCATAATTGCCTAATAAAAGTCAAAATAAATCCCAAGTATTGGTTTTCAGTCCTGTTTATTCACAATCCATTTTGATCTTGTACAAAAACACTATCTTCACTCTTTATTTTATATTTGCTCTCAAACTGCCTTTTTTTGATCCCATGATGATTGCCACCTACTGCTGTTGACAATCTGTAATGTAAATAAATTAGGCTAGACCTTGGCAAACTATTTAGGTTTTCAGATGCATGTTCACAAAGAGTAGGCAGGCATTTGGAAGAGACATTTTCTCTAAGTGACACAATATGCATGTGAAGCTGTAAAATCAATACACCATTCACTGAAAAGGAGTTGATTTTCTGAAAAGTTTTCTTGATTGCCTTTTCTTTAAAATGCTTTTTTATATATCCCTAATTGATTACGGTCTTCTTTTTTGTGAAAACCATTAATTAAAACGATATCATACCCAGAATAACTTGTAAATAAAATGAACAGTACAACTGTGCTCTTATAATTAAACTTTTGATTAAAAAATAGAAGGAAGAAGTATGGAATTCTGTTTCAACTTATATGTCTGAGGCAGATGCACATAAAAGATGACAATTTCCACCTGTATTTGTCTTTAAGATAGTACCTGAACCTTATGAGTCTTCATTTGATCAAAGACTATGTTAAAGGAGTGCTATTTACACCACCAATTATTAAAACTTACACTCAGTTGGAACATTAAAAGTATTTTTGTTTTACATAAATTAGCTACTTTCTTGCTTTGTGGCAGTATGCAGCTTGTCTGAACCTTATTTCTTATCTTCAAATTCAGGTTTCTCAGCTGTTGAAGTTTTGTAAGTTTCCTAGCAGTTTGTCTTGGTATTTCTGGTATCTAGAGTACGATTTTTGGAATAAAGAACAATTGGGAGCACATTGCTCAGGACAGCTTTTCCCACAGTTCTTGCAGAGGAGGAATTAGCACAAGCTGCTATTGCAGCTCAAGGGAGTTCCCTGCAAAGTACAAGCCAATAAACTCATGCTGCTCTCTAAGATGCTTTAGGTACCAGTTTTCTGGGGAAATACTTCTTTCCTTCTGTGCTGTTGAGAGGGCAGGTGATGGCAAATGCTCAAGAGAAGACTCTCCCATCTGGAAATAATTTCCACCAGTAATGCAGCAAAACCTGAAGGCATAGAGAAAAAAAACAAACACCAAAACTGTCCAGACAAGCTTTTGCCTGAGGTAGATTAGTATGACATTTCAGTCTGTCCTTGGTTTCTGTTTGAGGATGTGCCTTTGCATTTATGCTTGCTAAGTAGTACCCCGCCCCCACCAACAAAACAAAACAAAACAAAACAAAACAAAACAAAACAAAAAAAAACACCAAAAAAGCAAAAAAAACACACCCAAACAAAACCCCAAAAAAAAACCACAAGAGAAACTTGCTAAATTCAGCCAGCTATTGCAAAATAATTTAAAATCTATATTTTATTTGTTGGAAATATACTTGCACTATTAACAATGGAAGTGTGTTGCATTTATGCCATCAGAAATGGCTCACTGGTTTGCACTGATGGAAACATGGCCTAGAAAGACAGAAAGGGCTCAAATAACTCTCAGCTACTGCTCTACCCCAGTTCCTTAAGCCTAAACTAATACTTTTGTTGTGAAGGCTGGAGATGAAGATGAATAATTTGTAATTACTAAGTATTTAGCTGTGTGATTTTATGTTCCATATTTTATAGCCACTACTGTGAGGATATAAGAATTGATTCCCATGCACACCAAATCTGCAGTTTAGTGCTTATTATTAAAGCCCTGTGAAAACAAAGGTGAAGATCACTTTTATGTTCTAAATTCTCCATACACTAAAAATCAAACAGCACAATAACTTAAAGAGGACAAAAGTTCAGTAGAAAAATAAAATGTTGGTGTGTTAGAGCTAAAGGGAGTTTTTTTGGATAATGTCTGCTTGGAGTTATGTTTCATTTAAGCATTGTGAATCCCCACACAGAAACAACTCCCATTCTGTTTGTTGTTATGCAGAGATTAAGTGCTTGAGGGGTACTGCTGTCTTGAGAAACCTTGATTTCAGACAAGGGATAGAAAGAGGGAAATACTGTAATCCCCAGTTTACAAAAGACAGTGATTTAGTAAAGAGAGATAAATCCCCAGTGAGTGGACTACTGCATTTTGTAGGACCCTTCATATGTTTCAGAGTTCACTGCCTGGGAGCACCATCTCAGTTCATAGCATGTACTTAAACACACCAAAAATCAGGCACATTTGTGATTCCCACTGATTTTAATGGAAAATTAATAGTCTGCATGCTTAAGTGCTTTTCTAGGCCAGAACTCTCTCTGCTTTGTGTCATCTAAGCTGTACTGCCCTCTGTAGTAGCACCATTCCTGTGCCTGAGGCAATCTGGGTATTTGCAGTCCTTTCAGGAAAGATGAAGGATGGTGTATACTGGTCAACTACCCCTTGCTAATAAAAACCTTTTATTTTTTTTTGTAGGCAGCAATTAAATTACAGTATCATAAAAAAAATAAAATTAAAAGAATGGACAAATCTATCCACACCTTTAAATCCTATAGTCCTTTGGAATAGACAGGTATACAGGTCTGCCTTGACCACTCTCTGTCTTTCATCTACGTTTCTTTGCCCCTCAAGAGTTTTCTCAGTTTTTTGTCTTCTTTTTTTTTTTTTTTTTTTTTCCCATTTTTTTTAAA